>CANSZD010001943.1:0-126954 GCA_947648045.1 Beta corolliflora | reverse complement strand
CGAGATTAATATGAAGCTTCAAGCATTATTGTGAGATATTTCCTCTCTATTTAGTTCCTTTGATTATGGTTTAATTTCTATGCTTGCTTTCTATGATTTTTGCATGATTATGCTAGGAATATTACTAGTTTGATTGTGTCATTAATCTAATGCTAGATTTAAGAATAGAATCAGATTATTTTATTCTTTTATCAATTGGTAGCAAACTAGGAAGTAACTTTGATGCAGATCGTCTTGGTTATTTCTTGGGGAAATTGAATCAACTGTTGAATGTTTATCGCTTGTATGACGTTAGCAGGTCTGTTGGTTCTCTGTGTTTATTGCTGCTATTGGATTGAACTTAGACGCGATCGGACTAGGTTATCCTTTAGTTAGGGTTTTATAGTCACGCTGATCGTGCTATTCAACTAGGAATAAGGAGAACACGAGATTAATTCTCAGTAATAGATAATTAAGGAAATAATTAGAGTGGAGGTTCAAGGATCGATAATGAATTGAAGTGGATGCTAATCGGATTCAAGATCTTCCCATATTGATTTCTCATTTTATTTAGTTGCTAGTTAATTTTAGTTTGTTAGTAAATCTACTTGAAAACCCCCCTTGTTATTAGGTTACTCGACCTTTAGAGTCATCTAGGTATTGATTCACGCTAGATATTAAACTTGTCCCTGTTTCCCTGTGGATACGACCCATACTTCCATTATACTAGCTTAGTGTAAAAGAGAGTAGGAGAAATTTTATCTTTGGCCGGGTGCGGTGCACAACGACACATCCGCGCCCGCCCAAATTTTGGCGCCGTTGCCGGGGAACGAACCCGGGTCACCCGCGTGACAGGCGGGAATACTTACCACTATACTACAACGAAGTCGGGGTTGATACACTTGCTTCCTTCGTTCCATGGGCTCAATGGAGAAGATCCAAACAAATTTCTTTCGGAGTTTCACGTGGTTTGCACTAGCATGAAACCAAGTGGAGCAAAGGATGAACAAATCAAGTTGAGAGCTTTTCCTTTGCTTTGAAGGATGGAGCTAAAGATTGGTTATATTATCTTCCTCCTGGTTGCATTTCCACTTGGGTTGAAATGAAGAAGCGATTTCTTGAGAAGTTCTTTCCAGCTTCTAAGTCATCAACATTAAAGAAGGAAATCAGCAATATTGAGCAGAAATACGATGAGTCTTTCTACGAATATTGGGAGAGGTTCAAGAGACTTTGTGCTAGTTGTCCATATCATGGCTATTCTGATGAAGACCTCATTCTGTACTTTTACAATGGTTCTTCTGACGAAGATGTGCGAATGGTGAATGCTGCTAGTGGAGGTTCTTTCATAAACAAAACCCCAACCGCATTTAGAGAACTCATTGAAGAACTAGTCGAAGGCTCGAGACAGTTCAGTAGAAGATCGAATCATCGTAGAACAAATGTTGAAAGTCCAGGTTCTAGCTCTTCAAAGACCGAGGATCAAGTACAAGCTCTTACATCGATGATGCGTGAGTTCATGGTAAAGAACAATAGAGTTCAACAGGTAAAAGCTTGTAAAATTTGTTCTTTAGATCATTATACTGATGTTTGCCCTCAGATGCAAGAAGAATTTAGGGAAGAGGTCAAAGCTGTAGGTTTTCAAGGCCAACAAGCATTACAGAGACATGATCCCTACTCCTATGCTTCCGAGCAAGGAGGGAGAGATCATTCTAACCCAGATTTGGCAATCAACATCAACAACGGCACTATAACGAGGCCACAACCACACCCTTATCCTAGGCCCCAAGGCCAAGACTCGAGCTCTAGCATGTCCACTGAAGAATTGTTAAATGTTTTAACTAAAAATGTGACTAACATGCAGGGTAACATGGTGCAGTTCCAAGAGGAAACTCGATCGAGCATCAAGAACTTGGAGAACCAAGTAAGCCAAATTGCAGGAGCTGAACCAAGTTAGAAGCTAGGGATTCGATGAGGTTGCCATCCCAAACAGAACTCAACCCTAAAATGAACGTGAGTGCTATCACATTGAGGAGTGGAGCGGAAATTGCAAGCAAAGAGAGGTTGGTGGTTCGAGACAAAGAGATAGTGGAAGAGGTGATCGAGCATGAACCGACAACAGATTGTAAATCATTGCCACCTCAACAAGAGGAGAAAGTCCAAAAATCACCTCCTCCACCATATGAACCCAGAGCCACCATTTCCCGAGGCATTGAGAGAAACCGGCAATGCAGAGCGCAACAAAGACATTTACGAAATCTTTCGTAAATGTGAGGTAAACATTCCCCTTTTTGATGCTTTAAATCAAGTACCTAGGTATGCTAAGTTCCTTAAAGAATTGTGTACTTCAAAAGAAAGCAAAAACGAAAGGGAGTGCAAAAAGTGGAGGCTAGCGAGCATGTCTCTGCTATCTTTCAAAAGAAATTACCTCAAAAGCGCAATGACCCAGGCATGTTTACCATCCCATGTACTATAGGTGACACCATGTTTCCTAAAGCCATGTTAGACTTAGGTGCGTCAATTAATGTGATTCCATATTCGTTGTATAAGTCTTTGAAACTTGGCAATTTGCATGAAACCGGGTGTGGTGATTCAATTAGCCGATAGATCCAATGTTTATCCTAGGGGTAAATTAGAGGATGTGTTAGTTAAGGTAGGGAAATTGCGATTTCCGCTGATTTTTATGTTTTGGAGATGGAACTCCGATAAGCATGCCGCCCCCATCCTTTTGGGCGACCTTTCTTGAAAACATCTTGCACTAAAATTGATGTTTGCGCTGGTTCTTTGACCATGGAATTTGAGGGAAAGGTAGAGGCGTTTAAAATCAATGATTCTAAGCCTTTGATTAAGGATGATAACCTTCTTTGCTCTATTAACATTGTTGACTCTGTTTTGCATGATGTTCTTGATATTGAGCAGGTTGATGAGTCGATTAATGTTGATGATGTCTTGGTTGAGGATTGTGCGTCTCCTACTAACATGCAGGTTATGGTGCCGGAGTTGAAAGAGCGGAAAAAGCCTCCTGATTTACCACCTTGTTTTGAAACTGAACCACTAACGATGCATTGCAAGCAAGGTTGTTAAAATCGCGATTTGAATCGTAAAATCGTACGATTTTACGATCCAATTTTCGCTAAACGATCTAAATCGCACTTAGAATCGCTTTTGAAAAAAATCGCATGTAGAATCGGTCAAAATCGGTAAAATCGTAAAGTCGCATGTAGAATCGTACGATTTTAACCGATTTTACCGATTCTCTTTTGGGCCCATTATACTGAATCGTGTAGCTGGAGATTAGAAAAAAATGGGCCAGACCCATTTTCTCTCACCCTCACAATACCTAATTGATGCAACACGCACGCTGCTCACTAGCTGGTTCTTCTTTCTCTCTCCTTCGGTTCTTCTTTTTTTCTTCTTCAGTTCTTCGGTTCTTCAAATCTTCAGATTCAGCTACCAACCCCATCCCCTAGGTAATTATTTTCGTTTTTTGCTGCGTATTATTTCTTTCTTTCTATCTCCAAATCAATAATCTCATCAATTGTTGTTTTTTGGTAATTTAGTTTTCGATTTTTTTTTGGTAATTTTCGATTATTTCGAGTAGTGAAGTGTGAAGTACTGAATTTTGTGGGACTTGAGCTCGTTTACAAATCTGGGTATAAGGAGTTATAACGAATTTGTGGTATGACAGAAGTCCCTGTTGGGGCAATTTTGAGGTTTTACAGTAATCACTTATGTGTCCTTTGCGATATGAAGCGTGTTGAGTACAATTATGTTTCACTAATATTTCAATCTAGTGAGCTAATTATTTCATTCTTCTTGTTATGTTGCAAGTTATCATGGTCACATTCCTAGTTATCATTACGGATAAAATTGAATTTTTAGTGTTGTTCATTGAAAAAATAGGTAAACAGTTTACATATTTTATCATAGAATCTTATTCCCGCAAAATTCGTAGAATCTTACGATTTTACGATTCGATTTTACGATCCGATTCTGACAGGCCCTTCCGATTTAAAGTAGAATCGCGATTTTGACAACCTTGATTGCAAGACTTCTTCTCAATTTGTTTTGCAGGTACTTGCATTGGAGGTTGACATGGAGCCACCATTGTCACATATGGAGCAAAAGCCCAATTTTTGAGCTCAAGGTACTAAGTCGAGCTAACGACTTTAAACAACAGCGCTTCTCGGGAGGCAACCCGAGACCCCTTTTATTTTATTTCTTTTTCTTTATTTTTCATCAAATTTCCACCACCACAACAAATTTTCTTTCACCCACCGCCCACCCACTAAAAAGATCCACAACCAATCTTAATCCGCTTGGAACCAAAATCCACAAAAGAAAACCCGTTGGGAGGACTTCAATAGCTAGGAGTTGGTAACACTAGAGGATTGAGATTGTCAATGTATCTTTTCGATCTCTTGAGCTAGGTGAAAATCTCACAAATTCAAAACTTTTGAACTTGTCATTTGTTTGAGTGATTCGAGGGAGAGGGTTGTGAGTTGAGTTAGGAGATTTGAGTTGGTGTTGTTAAGAAATTTGAGTTTGACGGTTTGCTTTTCATGAGTTTTGAGCATTCGATCTTCGATTTACCCGATTTTCGATTTCCCCCCCCCATTTTCAGTTTACTTTTTTCTTTTAATTGTCGACACATTGAGGACAATGTGTAGTTTAAGTAGGGGGAGGGTATTCTCATTCTCATGTATCTATGTTGTATATATTACTTTCAATTTGAAAAAAAATGAAAATGAAAAAAAAAAATGAAAAAAAAAAAAAAAAAAATGATGATGAAATGAGACCCGCTGAGTTGAAAACCCACAAGGGTGGGCGACTCGGGCAAAAATGGGGGCCCGGATAGGTTGAAAACCCGAAAGGGCAACCTATGCAAAAAAGTGGCTTATATTGAGCGGGTAAGATGGTGAGATGCAACCAAAAAGAAATGTGTGAAGCTAGGATGAAAACCCGAAAGGGCTCCTAGGCAAAATGAGAGATTAAGAGAGAATTTTGTACTTTGAAAACTCATTTGCCGGAGATGGTGTCATAAGGTGGAAAGCGTTTTCGGGTTGGGTTGGTTATTTCATCCTTGATTTTGTGAAGATTTGTTTTGGCTTTCACATTCTTTTGGTTGATTGTTTGTTTTTGGGAGTAAGCATGGAATTTATCCCTTTTTTGTCTTTGTTCCATGGCTTGCTATTCTAAATTAGTTGTAGTAGTAGTAGTTTTAGTTTATCTTTTGAGGTTTTAGGCGAGCCGTCATTTTCATTGTGGCGTTTGAGTGAGTTCAACTCCTTTGAGATCCTTCAGATTTGAGCTCACATTTTGGTTATCGTTCTCTGGTTATTGTTGTTGTTACATCTTTATATATTTCGGAGTGAGCTTGAATCTAAGTGTGGGGGAGTCATTATCCCTTACGTTTAGGTTTTGAGCGGATGTTGTTAAGATGTGATGATGATGATGTAGTTGATGGGGAGTGTAGGTTGGTGTCGTTAGCTTGGGTGATGATTTATTTGGAGATCCTCATTTTGAGTTTACTCGAGGTCAAGTAAAGTTCAAGTGTGGGGGTATTTGATACGCTCAAGTTACACGTAGTATTTACGTAACTTTGGGTGCACTTTGCTAAGGGTTTGATTGTAATTGTTAACATTCGTGTTTTATTTAACTCTTAGCGGAAGTTCGGAGTTTTGCGAGATAATTTGTGTTAACGTCATGTATTCCGAGCTTCCAAGGTGAAGTGCATTTGAGCCGAGCAAAGCCCAAGCATCACTTGCTCGCCCAAGCAAGCCTCGCATCGCATGCTCGCCCAGCAAGCAGCCCAGTCGCCAGCGCTCCATCATCGTAAGCCGGCGCGCGCTCGAAAGCCGCCCGGCCCGGCGCTCCATCATCGCACGCCCGGCGCTCGAATCATCGCACGCCCAAGATGCTCGCCCGGCGCTCGAAGCAAGCTCGCCCGAGCGCGGCTCGCACCTCGCGACTCGCTTGCTCGCACCTCGCGACTCCTTCCGCACGGTGCGACCTGCTTTGCCCAGCCAAATCTGCGGAAGGCAGTGCACTCTTCGCACCTCGCGACCTACTTCGCACCTCGCGACCCCTAGGTCGGTGTAAGTGTCGGCTGACTTTTGAGCCTTAGTATAAATACTAAACTTTGTTTTTGGACCTTGGGGGACACACACTTGAGGAGAGAGAATATCCAACACTCCATTCTTCTCTTCTTATCTTCTCTTTTTAGTTTTTATTTTCTAGTTTAGTTTTTAGGGATTTCAATTATGGAATTGGCTATTGCTATACCGATTGTAGCTTGAACCGTTCTTGAACGAGATTAATATGAAGCTTCAAGCATTATTGTGAGATCTTTCCTCTCTATTTAGTTCCTTTGATTATGGTTTAATTTCTATGCTTGCTTTCTATGATTTTTGCATGATTATGCTAGGAATATTACTAGTTTGATTGTGTAATTAATCTAATGCTAGATTTAAGAATAGAATCAGATTGTTTTATTCTTTTATGGATTTTTTGATTTTTACCACCTTTTAAAATCACCATTTTTAAGATAACCACCTTATAAGTTAATTGTTTTAAATAACCACCTTATATGACCTAAATCTCTTTAAATACATACCAATTGGCAGATTTCGTCCAAGAAATCGGTCTTAAATAAGGGTTTAAACCTTAAATACATTCTAGTGAATAAAGGTGGAGGTGATGAAATCGTTCTTAAACCCTTTTTGAGGATGATTTCCTTGACGAAATCTGTTGATTGGTAGGTATTTAAAAGGATTTAGGTCATATAAGGTGGTTATTTAAACCAATTAACTTATAAGGTGGTTATCTTAAAAATGGTGATTTTATAAGGTGGTTAAAGTCAAAAAATCCTTCTTTTATCAATTGGTAGCAAACTAGGAAGTAACTTAGATGCAGATCGTCTTGGTTATTTCTTGGGGAAATTGAATCAACTGTTGAATGTTTATCGCTTGTATGACGTTAGCAGGTCTGTTGGTTCTCTGTGTTTATTGCTGCTATTGGATTGAACTTAGACGCGATCGGACTAGGTTATCCTTTAGTTAGGGTTTTATAGTCACGCTGATCGTGCTATTCAACTAGGAATAAGGAGAACACGAGATTAATTCTCAGCAATAGATAATTAAGGAAATAATTAGAGTGGAGGTTCAAGGATCGATAATGAATTGAAGTGGATGTTAATCGGATTCAAGATCTTCCCATATTGATTTCTCATTTTATTTAGTTGCTAGTTAATTTTAGTTTGTTAGTAAATCTACTTGAAAACCCCCCTTGTTATTAGGTTACTCGACCTTTAGAGTCATCTAGGTATTGATTCACGCTAGATATTAAACTTGTCCCTGTTTCCCTGTGGATACGACCCCTACTTCCATTATACTAGCTTAGTGTAAAAGAGAGTAGGAGAAATTTTATCTTTGGCCGGGTGCGGTGCACAACGACACATCCGCGCCCGCCCAAATTTTGGCGCCGTTGCCGGGGAAACGGTGTTACTTGTTTGTATATAGCGTGTGTTTTTGGATTGTATTGCTTGTGCTCTTTGTTTATGGTTAACACTCGTACTACTAACAAAGAATCTTTGCATTACGATCCCGAATTAGAATTGACTCTTTTCAGGTGGAGAAACATTTTGCGAGAAAATTTTCAAGAATCATCTTTTAACGCTGAAGTGGAGGAAGCGATGCCTCCGAGAATTGAAACTCGTACCTTAAGGGAGCTCACGGCTCCTAACCTTGATCAACAACCATTGTGCATCTCATTTCCGGCTCTTGATGAAGGCACTAATTTTGAATTGAAGTGGATGTTAATCGGATTCAAGATCTTCCCATATTGATTTCTCATTTTATTTAGTTGCTAGTTAATTTTAGTTTGTTAGTAAATCTACTTGAAAACCCCCCTTGTTATTAGGTTACTCGACCTTTAGAGTCATCTAGGTATTGATTCACGCTAGATATTAAACTTGTCCCTGTTTCCCTGTGGATACGACCCCTACTTCCATTATACTAGCTTAGTGTAAAAGAGAGTAGGAGAAATTTTATCTTTGGCCAGGTGCGGTGCACAACGACACATCCGCGCCCGCCCACAAATCATGGTCCTGCAGATAATTGTCAGTGTTACAAAACCGGTCCCCTTCTAGATGCTTAGAAGGCTCTAGCACTGCCTACAAAAAGTAGAAAAAGCTTAAAACAATTATAGAGGCGTTCTTGTTGCTTAACATATGTCCTGTAGAAGAGCTTATGCCTTTGTTGTTTGGAATAAATAGATGACCACGACTAACAAATTTACATGTGGCAGGGTAACCAAATGCGTGGCGCTCTTTTTGAAAACAAATCCATGAGTTTTCCAATGTCTTGAAGCATAAAAAAGAATAAGAGATCGCTAATGCTCCCCTTAGGCCAGTCCAAGCTCGATATGCTATAAGAGAAGGTGATTGTCAAATGAGCTTTGGCGGGCAAACAACCATTCAACTCGTACTACTGGTCCTTCGGATTATTTTGGTAATATTTTCAAATTGGGTTCTTTACTATACCAAATTACTTCTATTTCTTTAAATATTGTGCTTCTTGCTCATGGATTACTTTCCCAAATTATTGTAATGGGTAGCATCCAAGTTTGGTAGCGGACACAAGTGACTTGTATCCGCCATGAAGTTCCCAGGACGCGACCTCACTATGGTGAATAGAGTCACCTCTGGTCATGGTCCGAGAGCGTGCTGGAGGACACCCAATGAGACAAAATAAGGGAATCTTCCCTCTAGTAAGACTCATCTCAGTCGTACACGTGTACAAGGATTATGCACCCTGTCAAAGGAATAGTACATCTATAAGTAGCCCATTGGTACTATTGGGCAGGTACATTCTCAACACTAATTGCTTCTCTTTATGTCTCTACTTTCTCTCTCTAAATCCTTATCGGACACAACAATGACTTGAACATCAGAGGGGGTTTCCTCGTAACCCCTCCCGAGGGTAGTTTACGTTTGTTTCCTTGCAGCCACACTTATTCGTGGACGACCACTCTATTACTAACGGACACGTTTGAGGACCGTCACAGATCTGATACCGGAACAACATGGCGCTAGAAGGAGAGGCCTCCTATTTTGTGAAGCAGACATGGATAATGTAGACAACTCGAGTCGTGCTCCACCTAGATGCACTGATTCCCGTCAAGTGCGATCACAAAGACAATAGATGCACCACAGTTCAACTTCAGGGTGCCCGATAACAACACTGTTAAGCAAACTTCCGAGAACAATGTCTCTGAGGTGAACACTGGTAACGTCCTATTTAACTTAGCTCAGTTAAGCCAATTTTCTGTTGATCAATTGCAAACGATAGCGTCATTTATACAAGCATTAGTAGGCACTCCCCAGTCAACTCCTGATGCCAATGCAACTCCTACTCCGAATGGTAATGCCAATCAAAACCGTAAGCGACCATTGGTTCTAACAGTTAGGAATGACGGTACACCATTGTGAAGAATGCGTCCACTCACTCCTAAGAGACGACAGCTTGAAAGACAGCTAGATGAGCCAGGGTATGAAGAACATACTTATTTGGAGTCGAGCGAGATCAACAATTCTGACGATGAGGAAGAAGATCAGGGACACTCCCGATGTGAGTACAACACAAACTCTGCTAGCAACTACTCGGTTGGCGGTCACCTATTAATTAGGCCGAAGCTTTCTCCCTATGTGCCCGAGATTTTGAATCACCCTATGCCAAGAATTAAAATGTCGTCATGTAAGTATGATGGCAGTTATGATCCCGACGATCACGTCACGGCTTATGAGGGGCACATGTGTCTATACACTCAGGTGGACGCTATTTGGTGTATGGTGTCCCGTCCACCCTGACTAGGATAGGTCAGACTTGGTTCAAAAGTATCAAGCCAAGTACTATTTATAGTTTCTCTCAGCTTTCAATAATGTTCAACACTCATTTTTTGAGCAATAGGCGCCGTGAGCGCACTACTAGTGAACTTTAATCTATCAAGCAAGGTGAGACATAAAGCTTGCGTGATTTCATTGGTCATTTCAATGTAGAAGCGGTCACTATTCCGCGTCTACAGCAAGATGTGGCAATTTTGGCTCTGATGACGGGACTAAAGGAAGGGTCCGCATTCAGAAGTTATCTCGGCTGCAAGACTTTCACGTCCTTGGGGCATGTGCTTGAAAAAGCAAATGATTTCATAAGAGGTGAGGAGTTTGATAAGGCCGCGAGTAGCCAGCATCATGAGCCCGAGAGGAAGAAGGATGAGAAGTAGAAAAAAGATAAAGGTCGCGATAGTGATCACGGTCGAGACGAAAGAAGGCAAGAATCTAATGTGGTCAAGAAAGGAATCACCGTGAGTGGGGTGACCGTGAGCGTGGCGACCATGAAAGAAGTGAACGCAGAGATAAGTTCAATGCATATGCGCAACTGACGTCCACTAGAGCTCAGATATATGCCATGAACAAGGAAAGTGACAAGTGGCAGCGACCAAAGAAGATTTTCATAAGAATCGTGATAAGACTAAGTGGTGTGTTTTCCATGGGGATCACGGACACCTGACTGAAGATTGCAGACACTTGAAAGATAATTTAGAAGATCTGATAAGAAGAGGCTATTTCACTCAGTATAAAGCTCAGACAAATGATGGGGATCTGGTGAGGTCAAGTGGCCATAATGTGCAGTCTCGGTTGGGAGAGATACATGTAATCGGTGGCGGCCATGTACATGGCTGCAGTGTAATTGGAGCAAAGGCCAGTCTGAAAGAATTCAGGCATCAGGTCAATTTCAATGAAAGCCTTCATTGGAGAAAACCGCAAGCCATGCCGGCCATATCATTCATGGTGGAAGACACGAAGCACGTTGTGTTCCCTCATGCTGACCCTCAGGTGGTCACGTTAAAAGTGTCGAACTATTTGATTCGCATAATTTTGGTGGATGGAGGAAGTTTCGCCAACATTTTGTTCTTGTCAACCTTTGAGAAGCTGATGATAGTTCGAGAGCACTTGCAACCGGTACGATACCCGGTAATAGGATTCACAGGAGCATCTGCAAAACCTGATGGAATTATAAAGCTGCCGGTTCATGTGGGTGAAAAGGAGGACGCTTGGGATTTTATGGCCGAATTCCTGGTAGTTGATGTGTCAAGGGTATATAATGCTATTGTTGGACGACCATTCATTCATCATGCCCAAGGAGTAGTCTCAACCTATCATATGACTATGATGTATGTATCCAATCAGGGTACGACATCGAAGTATAGGGGAAACTAAGAAACTCCTAAATCATGTTCTTTAAAGCAGCTGGCAAGGAGAGTTCCTATTGAAGATTTAAGTCTGCCAACACGGAAGGAGAGGAGAGCAAAGAAGAAAGCGATGGCGGACGAGGAGAACTCTAAGAAAAGATATGGGAAAGCAATCGAGATAACCATGGAGGAGTTAGAAGCCAAACCAGACGTTTCACCAAGACCTAAGCCTGATGGCGAGTCTAAGCAAGAGATTTAGCGGACGATTCGATAAGAACGGTCACTGTCGGAACGGATATGGACCCAGAGGTCAGGGTCAACCTGGTGACTCTCCTACGAGCAAACGCCGACGTCTTCGCGTTCTTAGCGGATGAGATGTTGGTAATAGACCCTGTCGTGATGGTTCATCGTCTGAATGTCGACGGTGTAGTCCGTCCTATCAAGCAGAGGAAAAGAAACTTTTCAGCTAAAAAGAACAAGGACATTAAAGAAGAGGTGGATAAATTGCTGGCGGCCGATTACCCAGAGTGGCTGGCTAATGTGGTAATGGTCAAAAAAGCTAATGGCCACTGGCGGATGTGTGTTGATTTCACGGATCTGAATAGAGCATGCCCAAAAGATTGCTATCCGTTACCAAGAATAGATCAGCTAGTTGATTCTACTAGCTGACATGCATTGCTGAGTTTTATGGATGCCTTCGCAGGCCATCATAAGATCGGCCTTCTGGAGGCTGATAGAAGAAAAGCCGCATTTATCACGGACTGCGGAGTTTACAATTTGAAGGAAATGCCTCTCAGTTTGTGGAATGCTGGTGCAACTTACCAAAACTGACCGTGAAGACCTTGACGACCTTGAAGAAACTTTCAATACACTCAGGCGGTACAAGATGAAGCTCAACCCAAAGAAATATGTCTTTGGGGTAAGAGCTGAGAAATTCTTGGATTTCATGGTTAGCAAGAGAGGAATTGACACAAATCCAGATAATGTTCGGGCAAACATGGATCTGCCATAACCAAAAAGCGTCAAAGACATTCAAAGACTCACAGGAAGGATGGCTGTAACAGCCCACACTTCCGAGCTGCTAGCTAATCACACTTAACATTCATAAACCTTATTTATCATTAATAAACCTCGAATTACATTATCTTGCATCGGAAACATAACCTTACAAATCGATCCTGGACCTGTGGGTCAGGGCCCACAACACTACAGCTTCAAAACCAAATACAATACTATAGAATACTTTATTCGATTCCCAAACAAAGAATATTTTATTCTCAAATAAATACTTGAATACTTCTAGATACAAGGTCTGAATCATTAATCTAATTATAATTTCATAACCAAACTCTCTCTTTTCATCCACTTCGAGCCTCCGACGTACACCTCCAAATTACAGAAGAAAAATACAAAATAAACATAAACTAAAATGAGCAGAAAGCTCAGTAACTTTACTTCAGCCTGCCAAAACGATTTTAGTTCGCAAACGTTTTTCATATAATAAACAAACTTGGTAATTGTTCAGAAAATAATCCCTCCTTTAAAATATATCGCTGGCATAGCTCAATCCCTTAACACAAATCGCTGGCAAGTACAGGTTTTGGCAGAACATAACGTAACATAACATAACACAATATTCGACCTTTTCTGGTCTTAACTCATATCTGAAACATTTTCCACCACTTGTACCTTGCCCACTTATTATTTCAGTTCATAAAGTAAGCCAGCCAAAAGAAATACGAAATCCCTTTCTCATTATCATACTCAAATCATAGTTCAAGAAACATATATATATTTCCGAACAATTTCAATAACAGAACAAAACATACTTTTATGATTAATCAATATAATTTCACAACTCAACACATACTCATGCATCTTTAACCATGGCCATGACTATAAACGATATATGATATTAAAAACACAATACATACGGGCACATAAATACATTTTGCTGAACACAAATGTTACCTGAATAAGATACTCTTCAAAATAAACCCAAGAACATTTATTCGCGACCTCCAAGAATCATAACTTGATCACCATCTTAGCTTGAATCATTTATATAATCATAGCCATTCTCCAATAATCACCTCACAACAATAACAAAAACAATTAACATTCATCCCTACTATAACTGCTTATATTTTTCTAATCTCTTCCAAGAACTAACCACAGAACCCTTATATGCAAAGCATTATGCTAATCCAACTTATAAGATCAATCTCTAACTCTAATGAACCCCATTCTGATTCATAGAGAATATCATCAAACAACATAATTTATAAAAATCAGATTTCATTTAACTTAAGAGGATTAATTTATATTAGAAAATGCAATCCATTAAGGAAAGATAAAAGATTCAATCTTTAAGTTTAACAACTCCTATCATAACTAAATTTGCTAATCAATAACAAGATTGAGAAATAAATTTATTTTTGAAATCAGAATATAAAATCCAATTGTATCAGACTTGAATTGGAATCAATGAAGAGGAATTAAGAAAATTTAGCTTATACCTTCATATGAAAAGGAATACCAAAACAATGGCAACAACAGAGCATACAACATAGCAATGACAACATATAGCGACTCACGGTGGCAGCGAAGCCACAAGTAGGCTGCGCGGCTTCGACGGCGCGTCGAATAACGGCGCTGGAGGCGACAGAAATAAGAGGAGAGAGAATTGCAACAACAACTACACTAACGTCTGCAGCACCGCCCGGCAGCAGCAGAGCGCAACAACAACACCGAAGCGACCTACGCCGAGACCTAGCGAGCGCCGCGACGGCTTAACGGTACCGCAATCACGGTCAAAGGCAACCTGAGAACAGCAATATGAGTGAGTGAGAGAGGATGCGAGAATGAAGAATGAGAAACTGGGGTTTTCATCTTTCCTAAAACTAATCAGGAAATTTAAGGAGGATTAATCTCAATTTATGGAGTTTAGAAAAATTGGAAAACTGAAATTGGAGGCTTTGCTCCTATTGACACGATTAGAGAACTGATGATTTGTCTTCGAAACAACTTACACGAGGAAGGAATGAGCTAGGAATGAGAAAATGAATTAAGGCTCTTTGTTTTTCTTCTTCTAAAATCACAATTTAACTAATTAAAAACCCAAGACATTTGACTTTATAAATTACATTCAATTCAAACTTGAACATAATTTAGCTACTATAATAATTATAATTAAACATGCTTAAAAACTAGGCTATTACATACTACCACCCTTAAAATAAATTTTATCCTCGAATTTTGAAAACAGAAAACTTTAGAACATCCGAAGACGAATAAGATCATATATAACACTTTTAACGAAAATCAACTCTTAACTTAACTCTAATACCTCGAAAAATCAACTGCTTCCCAAACGAATAATCACTAAAATTGAATCCAAATTCTCCATAATTCTATAAACGTAACTTCCTTAAATAATCACACTTAGGCTCTGTCCTTTTGGACTGAATTAATGAAAATTCAGTTCAGACAAATTCAATTCAGTTCAGTTCACTTCAGGTTTATTCAGTTCAGTTCAGTTAGTTTCCTCTCACAGTTTTCATTCAGTTAGTTTCCTCTCACAGTTTTCATTCACTTCAGTTCAGTTCAGTTCAGTACAGACAAATTAAGTTCAGTTCAGTTCAGTTCAGACAAATTCAGTTCAATTCAATTCAGTCCAAAGAACAGAGCCTTACTATAAGCTTAAACCCAATAGATCTTATCACCTTTTCAAAATCTCAATTCTCTATACTCAACCTTAAACTCCCCTTACTTTTATTCCTTGATTCTTATAACCCAAATCGATTTCAAACAATCCCAAAAATCTTTCTTGAACTCATATGCCATGATATGAAGATCAGGACAACATTAAAACAACCATGCTCTAATACCACCAGTAACAGACCGCACTTTCGAGTTGCTCGCTAATCACACTTAACATTCATAAGCCTTATTTATCATTAATAAACCTCGAATTACATTATCTTGCAGCGGAAACCTAACCTTACAAATCGATCCTGGATCTGTGGGTCAGGGCCCACAACACACAATAGCTTCAAAACCAAATACCATACTATAGAATACTTTATTCGATTCCCAAACAAAGAATATTTTATTCTCAAATAAATACTTGAATACTTCTAGATACAACATATGAATCATTAATCTAATTACAATTTCATAACCAAACTCTCTCTTTTCAATCCAAGCCTCCGACATACACCTCCAAATTACAGAAGAAAAAAACAAAACAAATAAAAACTAAAATGAGCGGAAAGCTCACTAACTTTACTTCAGCCCATCAAAATGATTTTAGTTCATATAATAAACAAACTTGGTAATTGTTCGGAAAATAATTCATCCTTTAAAATATATCACTGACATATCTTAATCCCTTAACACAAATCGCTGGCAAGTACATAATTTGGTAGAACATACATAACATAACATAACAGAATATTCGACCTTTTCTAGTCTTAACTCATATCTGAATCATTTTCCTCCACCTGTACCTTGTGCACTTTTTATATCAGTTCATAAGCTAAGCCAGCCAAGACAAATACGAAATCCCTTTCTCATTATCATAATCAAATCATAGTTCAAGAAACATAAATATTTCCAAATAATTCCAATAACAGAACAAAACATTCTTTTATGATTAATCAATATAACTTCACAACTCAACACATACTCATGCATCTATAACCATAACCATGACTATAAACGATATACGATATTAAAAACACAATACATACGGGCACATAAATACATTTTGCTGAACACAAATGTTACCTCAAAAAGATACTCTTCTCTTATGAAAATAGAGAGACAAGGGAACAAGGAGAGAGAAACTGTAGAATGAAAAATGGTAGTTATCTTATTCAATAGGCACAAGAGTATATATATACAAATCAAGGGTATAATGGACATTCACAATATATATATTTGTAACACTCCCCCTTGAATGTCCATTATCTAAAATAATACAATGCCCTGATAATCCACATACAATGCTGCCTCATTAAAAACCTTACCAGGAAACCCAGTGGGAAAAACAATGGTTAAGGAAAAAAGAGTACAACATAGTAACTCCCCCTGATGTTTACATCACTTATAATCTCTGAGTTAACACATTCCGATCTTGTGAACTACTTGACTGGATTTGTAGAATCCGCCCATCTCCATGCTTGTGATATATCATCTTGAACGCCAAATTATCATAAGAAAACTCTTTATTCAAGTTCATATAACTTCTATATGTGCATATTATGTTGGCTCATTAAAAACCTTGTTAGGAAAATCCCAATGGGACAAAAACCTAGTCGAAGGGAAAAAGAGTGCAACAATTAATCATAAACATTACCATCGAAATATCATGCGCACATACTTTAATGTACGTCGTATGTCAATTCATCCCTTTATTTCATAGGATATAGTTATATGCCTTTCTCATGAAGCTATAAATGTATGGGATACATAGTCACCCAAATAAGACTACATAATTATTATTTGTCCATAGCGACATCTTATTCATGAACTGACAATATTTCACAATATTTCAGGATCATATAAAATTCAATAATGTTATATAAGATTACTTTACCAATTAAATGTCACAAACTCAAACTTCAGGTTGAGTTTAACATTGATACTTCTCTTTAGTACTCTTCTGGCACTTTCACAATCATATCGAAGAGGACAAATATAATTTCATTTTCATAACCATAAGCCATATTAGAGGTTCATATATTGTTAATGCAAGTTCTTAAGGAACTTTTATTCCAATAAATATATATGATTAATCATTACATAATCATGGAGTCCTTCTAGGACTATCAAATCACAGGAGAAACCTCATATAATAAAGATACTCATAAAGATCAAATATAGTGTTAGTAGTAAATCATGCGCACATAATATGAAATTAAAACTAGACTAATGCATTGTATATTAGATAAATATTATGCATGATAAACTACTATCTATATGTACATGAAGATTGACTCAGTAATGCAAAATTGTACAATTCAAATATAATTCAAGAATCGATCGGACTTCAAGTCCACGAACTCGTTTTTATCACTATTATGTCGACACCAAAATGGACTCAAATATCTGATCCTCATCCATATTCAATTGTATCTTCCGCGCATATTCATATTGGTTCCATGTATATATCAGTATAGATATTATACAACCCTTTCAAATATGTATAATGGGTATCTGGTCAATGATATATGAATAGCTATTTGGGAGGTACCATTCTTTTCCATATAGGCCATCTATTTTCTTTCATATATCCATCCCTTTTCTTAGGCATTTTATATTTTGTAAGATTTATCTTAATTCCATTATTCATCAAGATATATACCAACTACAGCTTTCTCGCCATAAATTAAACATTGTGATTACAATAGTGGAACCGAAACTTTTATATTACACTTGAGGTGTATCAATACGATTAAGTTGGCAAGAAACTCTAATGTGCTGTACATAGCTCAATAACTTGAAAGATATAGCTGGTGTATATATGATACATCATCAAGTAAATCACATAATATCACTTCAATATTCTAAACCTCTATTTGATGTATCTCATATATCATAATAATTATGAACTTCTGGTTCAGTTTGAGGATCAAACATATTTTTTACCAGCTTTCTCCTATCATTCTCCCCCTAAGGTGGTAAAAAGTATCTTTAATGGATAGACTTATGGGGCCAATTGTTATAATCAAGAATATGCTCCACCTTAGATTCATTTTCTCATGTCCTCTTTTATGAACTCTAATCGACTAATTCTCTGTACTGATTCTCATCATGAGAACAAACAAATTTGGAGAGTAAATATATATACACAGTTGGATTTTCTTGTGCTGAATAATTTTTTGCCCCAAATAAATAGCAAATCAATTAACTTATGCAATAAATTCAATTGCAATACATAAACTATTCATAAACATTGTCGTATGTCTTGCTCACTTAAATAAAACTTGTATAATATCAATGATTGTCAAGATCTCTGATATCATGCTCAATCTCAATGTTGTGTCTTGCCCTTAAAATAATATAATTACAACACGAGAGAGTTTTCAGCACATTTTCTATAAGAAAATTTTCAAATTTCTCAAAATGGGTAAGTTACACCCAAATGGCCTAACTTGTCACATCAAGGATATTTTTCATGTCATGATATTTATCATGAATACTTTATACATGCCAAACTTCTGGTTGGTCAAAATTTCAAATGGTCATACTTCTCATTAACCAACCGGTTGGATAATATTTGAATTTATCACTTAAATTTAAATAATACACTATCAATCTGGCCAGATAATGATGTGACATATGACACCACCAACGTGTCTTTTGTATTAGCAAGACTAAAATTTTCTCAACTCCTTCCGGGAGAACTTGTGCTCTTCCAGAGCATATTATACTTGAAGGTCCTTAGGTAATATATACTCTTTAGGAGCATCAAATTCAATATAATTTATTGATAACAATACTAGACAAGAGATTTGAATCTGATTAAATATTATCCATTATATTTCCCTTTTTTCTCTTCATCCTTTTAATCAAAGGAATATTAGTATATATATTTGTACATATGGTAAATTACAAAGGCATGATGCAAAATAATTATATTTTCAATTCATATAACAAAAATATAATATATCTCAAAATAAGTATCTAATTTCACTAGTGGAAAAAAGCCCATCCGATCCGGTCAAAATCGGGCTTACCGATCCGGTTTTGGTCCGGATAGGGTGGGCTCGCAACAGCTAGGATTGATTAACTGATTCGGTTGTGGACCGGATCAGTTAACACTTAACTAATCCGGTTATAGCTGAAAACCGAATCAGTAAGTGCAGCTAACTGATCCGATTTTCAACTATAACCGGATCAGTTAAGTAAAAAATTAATTAAAAAAAATCCAGGCCAGACTTACTGATCTGGTTTCTTGGTGGAACCAGATCAGCTGGGTGTAACCTTTTACAAAAAAAATTATCAGGCATGCCTTTTATACATACATATCATGTAAGTAAAGATACAGGTGTAAAGCTGGAATAAAGTCAACTTCCCAAAATCATACAACAATCATTTTTACATTTAAACCAGAAACATAAAAAGAAATTTCAGCCCTCTCCAGCGAAGTGTATCTGTCATCTGGACAATGTGCCCTCCTACCTTGAAATACCCCCCACATAAAAAATAAAGTATTCCAACCTGCAAGAAAATCACAAATAACATTTACATAAATATTGACTACTAGACAACTAATTTCTTCAAAGATGACAAACACTTTACATGATCATTGACCACCCACAGGCAATAAGGTTAGTTAAGAAATCTGTAGGAAAAATAGAAACCTTAAATTAACAGGTAATACAGATGAACTTCACAGGACACCAAAAATATAAATTTGCATTTGTAGTTCACATGTCCAGCAGCATCAAACAGGTCGGAGATACAGAGGGAGAAAGAGAGCCAGACCTAATCGGAAAATAATAGCCAAGCAATATACACACAAGAAAATACTCATGGAATAGAAATTTATAAGAAAGCTTAGTTCAACCTCATTTTGTCACTCAAGGATAGAAGTAAACTAAGACCTGATAATACTAATGTTTCGAATAACAAAAGTAAGCAAAAGTTGAGGGACAACAAGTTGTAAAGGTATTTATAACTCGCACAGCACCCTATTTGGCCAAGAGCCTTAGGGAAGGCACTGAGCTAATAGTATGTTATGTTATCGCATAGAAGGTAGTCGTTATAGACACTTTTTTGAGCATTATTGCCTCCAAGCAGCCAAGATTGATACTCATGAAACTATTTCAACATTATAGAAGGTAAAATATGTAATTTTCGGAACTTACACTGTGATATATGAGCAAGGTGGTTCGATGGGAATATAAGGAGTTCAACCCCATTGATAATTCCTCTGAGAGCTAAGTCATGGTTCATCATATACTCCAACAAGATCTTGTAACTCCTTGAATAACTGTGACACAAACAACATAGGCGTCAAAAAGAAAATCGAAGCACATATATAACCAATTAAACACCAACTGTGCAAATACAAGAAAAACATAAACAAACACAAACCATGGCATCCTGAGACTTATGAACCATATGGCATCCAGTGCAGTACAATATATCAAAGTACCTAAAGTAGGCATGGCATCCTGAGCCTTATGAACCACATGGCATGTAGGCTTTGACTAACTAGTCAATTTTCCATCAGATTGAGCATTCTTGTAATCACGACTATTGCTTACGGTTAGAGTTTAGGTGTTATCAACACGAGAGAGACGCTTGGTAGAATTAGCTGCTGTTTGAACAGGAAATGAATCCAATTTGATTGAGTTCTTTCTTTCAAATGAAGTACGGTCTCTTACTTGCTTCTGACTTTTTAACTTCTGAACAGGAGCACATTTTGGGGAGAGTATTTTTTACTTTTGGTTCACTAACACTTGAACGACCTAATCCTTTGAAAGACATAGATTTCGCAATCAGCTTTCCTTGCCCATCCTTTGCATCAACTCCTTGCTTTTGCTTTTGAACAACTTCTTCTGAAACCTTTACGTTTGCCTTTGAATTAACGTTAAAAGAATTGGACTTTAAAGGATTACCTGGAGCAAAGAGTTAGAGTAGTGATGAAAATTCTTTCTCTCATCATAGATTGAGCAGTTTGACTCTTACGGTCTTCAATCTACATGCGAATGTTTTTTTGTGTATCAATATATTATATATGATTTATAGTCAAACTTTATACACTTTGAAAAAGAAAAATCAATGGTTAAATTTGTTTTGAGATGGAGAGAGTAGATGATAATGTGATGGCATTTACAGCACAATGACAGCATATGGCAAAGCAACACAGACTTAAGCATCAACTTTTCCCAAAGTCACAGTACTCCAGATCACCCAATATGGTCTAAGCTCTTTACAAAAGCAAACTAAAAACATGTTTTAACATTGACTTGTGTTGAACCCTAGTTTTGATGATGACAAAGGAACAAAGATGCAAACTAAGTATTGGACTAACAAGTTGTTTAAGTTAATGAATTTCAAGGTATCAATGAAAGGAACAAAGAGAATACTAAGTCAAGGAAGAAATCAAGTTTGGATTTTGAAGACTAAGTGAAGATGTTTCATAATTTGGTACTGGAGCAGCATTGGAGCAAGAAGACTAAAGCGAGGCTTTTTGTTTCTAGTTCCAATGTAAAGGAACGAGTAAGAATGGTAAGGAACTATGGCAATTTAGAATGAGAATGAGCGTTTGTTCCTGTGTAAGGAACAGACGCACTGGCGCTGAACTAATAAGTTAAAGGAACTAACTATTAAAAAGGAACTAGACTTAGGATGAAGCATTACAACAGTTTATTTATGTCAGTTGAGTAAATTATGCCTAGATTTTAGGTAACCGTTTTATTTAAGGTAAAATATGATTTTAAGGAAAATCTTTTTAAGGAAAAGATTTTATTTTTATAAAGATAATAAAAATCCTTTTCGGTTTTATGAAAATATTTTAAAGATAATATTTTTAGTAAAAGGATTTTATTTTGGAATTATAATTAAAATGTTTTTAATTAAAATCAGATTTTCAAATTAATGCTTTAAGTGGTTGCTAAAATTTAGGGAGCAGTAACTCAATTCTCTCCCACGTTTAACAGTGATCATGGAGATCATGGGTTGATTGAGGAACGCGTTCCTCCGGATAAGGAACATCATGGGATAATGATTTTACCACTAACATATGTTTTAATCCCACGTTCTAAGTTATTACCACTATAAATACTAATGTCTAATTAAGTTCTAATTTGTGTCTGACCAAGTGAAATTAGTGAGTTTAACTAAGTAAAGTGTCAGTGCCTTCATTCTCTCATAAAAGCCATTTGTTCTTTGCCTTCTTACTCTAATTCCACTGAGTTTATTTTGATCAATTGTATTTTGGTTTTTGGGGTAAGGGGACTTTGAGTGAAGTTCTGTAAGAGAGAAGCTTTGAGTGAAGCGAGTTAAAGTGAGAAAACTTCAAGTGAAGTTGAGAGGAACACCTGTTAAGGGAACAGTTGTTCAGGAACTTGAGTTTACACTAGTGGAAAAAACATCAAGTGCTCCGGTTAAAAAGCGTACAAGTACTCCGTATTTGACCCGTAGTAGACGCCATACGAGCACTTGAGCATTTATCAAGTGCTCCGGTTGAAAACCGGAGCACTTAGATTCACAAGTGCTCCGGTTGTGTAAAAAACCGGAGCACTTGTGAATTTTATATGCTCAAAATTCGTCAAGTGCTCCGGTTGATAAGAAAAAACCGGAGCACTTGTGAATCAAGTGCTCCGGTTCTTTCTTATCAACCGGAGCACTTGAGGTGTTATTTTTTTTAAAAAAAAATTGCGCTGGTCTGGTTACAATATATCTATTACAATACAACATAAGCTGCATCTATTACAATACAATACAGTACAAGCTACATCTATTACAATACAACACAGTACAAGCTGCATTTACACAACAAATATAACAGCAGCGACACTTAGCCTCCTTGTCACTACCACACTTGCACCTCCTCGTGCCCCTCATCCCTACCACAATATGTTATACAAAAATTGCACACGAAAATCCAAAATCCAACAGATAAACATTCAAATTAAAATAATAGTATTTATAAAGTGTATAATTGGGTTACAGAACAAAACCATAGATGCAAAAACATAAATCTGCCAAGCACTTGCTTCGAATCTTGCTTCGAGTCTGCAATAATATTTACACATAAGCCCTCTTTCCAAGTGACAAAAAACAAAATACCAATGCAGTGAATAATTCTACTTCTACAGAGGTACTTTTCCACATATACAAACCAGCAGGCTTCCTTATACATTACATCACATGACCAAATTCACTCCTTGCAAATATGTTAGAAGGATATGAACAAGTATGTTGACTATGTCTCACTATTATCCACATATATATAATATTTTACTTCCAAAGAGGTACTTTTCCTAATAGTTCAGCTTACATAATGCAAAGTACTTGGGTATTATTAACAAGCATATCAAAAGATATTCAAGGCACCTAAGTACTTGGGTATTATTAATATTTTACTTCTAATATTTTACTTTCTTATACATATCTTTTTTCTATCAGCATCATTATTCTGGCATAAAGAAGCGAAGTTAGAATTACTAATAAAATTCAATATTGAAAACACACCTTTAATAACTTTTTTCAACTGCTACTCCCAACATAAGTCTCTCAATTTTGTGTTGAGATAGGATCCCAAAAGTCCATTTTCATCAGTTCCTAACCACATGAGTAAATTACATCAAAAACTGATTCTTTTAATTAAACGTAAAATCAAAATAGCAAAAACCGCAAGTTTCATATTCTTCATTAATTACTTGGCAATTGGCACAGAAAAGAAATAACTTGAGCTTTATTACAAATGTTATTACATTTGTCTAAAATCTTGCACATATCTTTCTTATCTTAACCTTGGTGTATCTTTACTTTTAAGAGTATTCTCATAGTCAGCTAACAAGAAATTTCCCACCCACTGTTGTGACAATTAAAACAAAGAGCCAACAATAACCATTCAGAAAATAAAAGCTTTTATAGATGATTAAGATGAACTATAATACAGAGGAGCCAAAACCTAAAAGAAGATATCAGGTTAACAAATGAGCCAGAAGGAAGAAGAAAATGGAAGGCTGGAAGCTCCCAAATGAGCATCTGAGCATAGTATAAAATAAATGCATCAATAGATTTCTCCATTTTACGACTAAAACAAATTAACTCAACAAAATACAAACTCACAAATTTAAATTGAGAAATAACTAAAACTAACATAAAACCAAAATAATGGATTGAAACTTACCAAAGAAACCACAAAAAACCTTACAATCAAGCTTGCAATTTTCTCTCATAATTGGATTGCCTCCAACAACAGAGCTTGGATGCACTAACGTCGCTTACTCCTCTATACCTGAATTTAATTAAAAAAAAACCTGAATGTAAATTACTACTTTTCCTTTCTCCAAGTGATCGAAGAGCTGCATATCTCTTTTCATTAATGATTAGCTTCACATACTGAAATGAACAATTTCCAAGAGCTATTACACCCTTCAATCCAAGATATATCTCATTTTAGATAATTTCCTATGATGCAAAATATAAATTTTTCTTAGATATTCACAACACGGTAAACCAAGGATGACCTAGCTCATGTGTGAAAGATATTTTCTAGCAATTTATGAAGCATTTATAATCATCTAGCCTGTATCTTAGATATTCTTATTATATTATCTATCCTAAAGGAACCTTGTACAACATAAAGCCAGCCAATTTGATGCTGGAAAATAATAAGATCATAAACATGTTTTCTACAACACTAACAGACACTGAAAACAGTGATATCAGCAGATCTTCTCCTTTCTTAAGGCTCTTTGTACTTAAACATAGAGTCAAGCTTTGACCATCACATACTTCATGTTTCATGGTTCCAAAACCAGCAGAATATAGGTCGGGCAAACTGCAAGCTACCAGCACCCCTTCACATTATAGCACAAAACAGGCAGACCACTTCAACAAAATAACAAGTAAACAAAAGTATGAAAAGTAATATTTCGGCCTTCATATCCATATATGCCCTTTGCACCCTCTCTTTCCAGTTCTCCCTTTCTTTATTATTCGTTCATCTACCACAATTTGACCACCACAAGACCAGGCCATATTAATAAAAAGTTTAAAACTAATGCTTAGTTGTTTATACATTATGATTATAGATGCTAGAACATGAATAAAAAAGAACATTTTTATGCCATACCTCCCAATGACTTGATGTAAATTTGACAGATATAGTAGCTGCAAGTATAAGCCTGACATCACAGAATAGAGGAGACAATTCCAACATTCATCATTAAAAAGAATGACATACAACGGATACAAAAACGAACTAGCAAAAACGACATCCTCTAACCCACTAACCTAGAAGCAAGTAGAAATGTTGAATGCATACATATGATCCACCAGCTCCACATTCGGGAAGCAATTGCAAGTCATGCTATGGAAAAAGTCTAAACCAGGTCCCTTTCCCACAAGACACAAGTTGCATAAAGGATAATGATAAACACTCATGAAGACAACATGTTAGAAGAAGGAGAAGACTATTAGTAGTTTGAACAAAGGAAAGAAATCAACAACATCAAAGATGAAAGTTTCGGGATATCTTTTGCTTCAATGATAGCCCATAGAGAAGCCGAAAATTCTATTAGGCCAACCAGCTGGAATCTTGGGTAGACAAAAATGACATTTCCAACAGAAAATTAAAAAACCATTTCTTAGACAATTATATAATGAAGCTAAAGCTAGATAATTGGCCAAATATTGTTGAGCTAGATGCTTCCAAGACCTTTTCGAAATTCACAAGGGCACTTCTGTAGTCTCCCAATTTGATTTGTACTTGGCCCAACCCTGCAGAAGGCATTGAATTTACCACGTAGACCAGCAATGAAAAAAAACAGATAGGTCGCAAACAAATAAATCATAGCAGATGATGAGACTCAAACAAGAGGCAGTAGCCAATTCACAAGGATAAAAAATAAAGGACTAATTTGTAGAGAAAATCAGCTAAGCCACCCAAACGATCATGTACTTCTCCATAGTGACCTAGCAAGATGATCAAGCTGTACAATCACTAATTATATAAAACTGTTCCAATGCTTAACTCTGCACAACCCATTACAGGAAAATACATTATACAGTTATATATATTTAACCAATCAAGGCCAAGTACAATTGATGGACTAGTAAGAAAACCAAGATTCATTTATATTTCAAGCCAATTGATAGACATTGTACACTTGGCACTTGGTGTAAAATCAGTTAGGTGTCATTACATATATTTCTAGGAATGGGAATTTGCACCATTGAACAACATGGAAAAACCTAAGTAAAATGCACAGAGGAAGCCAAAACTGAGCACATTTTGCTTTTTTCTATCAAATAAAAGGATTGGTTTTGCAATTTTTAGCTGCTTATCCATTCCCATGCTACTAAGTTTAGCAAACGAAAGAAGAAATAGCAACAACTGATTACCTTTTTTGTTATAAAAATTGCGGATTATGAGACATATTTAGCCTAATCAAAGTAGAAGTATGAGATAAAATTAAAAGAGGAATTAGAATAGAAAATGAAGATTGCAACTTTAAACAAAAATTGAGAAAAAAAGGAGAGGAAATTTACCAAAAGAAAAATCAGAAACTGGTGGTTTTTGGGCGTTGGTGAGATCTGAGAGAGAGAGCGAGCGAAAGAGGCAGAGTGAAGAAATAAGGGAAAACGTAATAGGAGTAATCTGGCGAAAAACACAATGAAAAATCATCAGCTAAAACCAAACATATCAACAACAAAAACAAAATAAATCAACAACCAAAACGAAACAAATCAACAACGAAAATAAAACAATCAACGATATAAGGAAGAAAAAGTAGCGAAAAAGCCAGGAAGAACAAGATGGAAACTCGCGAGTCACGAATAAAAATTAGGGTTAGGGTTTGTTCTAGCGTAGTGGTCGTCGTCGACAGTGGTTTTAGCAGAAGCGCCACCATCAACGACCTTTGGGTTCTCATCCATGGTGGTGGTGAGCCACGAAAAAGAATTAGGGTTAGGGTTGTGATTTGATTGATGAAGTTCGTGAGTGAAGGAAGAGGCGAAGAGCTAGAGAAAGAGAGAAGGGGGCAAAGTGTGTATGGCGGGTGGAAGTAAAGGAAAATTTTGGGGATTTATGAATCCCAACTCTCAAGGCTTCGGTAAATAAGATCCACCGGAGCACTTGTAATGTATCATTTAAAAAAAAAAGAAAAAATTGAACCAAGTACTCCGTTTTTAAAGTAACCGAAGCACTTGTTAAGTAGCACAAGCATTTTTTTGCACTAGTGTTAGGAACTCAAGGTGTGGCCCGTGAGTAGAATTAGGTTGTAACAAAGTTGTTTGGCCTAATTAGTGAAAGAGTTGAGTTTAAAATCCTAGTGGTCGAGGTTGTTTCTTCTTGTTTGGCCCAAGAAGTTTTTCCTCGTAGAAATCCCTTGTGTTCCTTTAGCTTGTTTCTTTGTTCATGTTTAAAATTCAAAAAAAAATTACGTTTATTTCTACACATATAATTCACCCCCCCTCTTGTATTGTTCCTAGTGAAATAATAATTGGTATCAGAGCTAGAGCTCACGAAAGATTGGAGACCCTATTGAGAAAAAGATCCAAGGAACAATGAATACCACCGAGAAACTTGAGGAAGGTTACTCTACGCAAAGGCCTCCCATGTTCAATGGAAAGTTTTATTCCTACTGGAAGAACAGAATGGAGATATTCATCAAGGCCGAAAACTGCCAGGTATGGAGAGTGATTGAGGTTGGTGATTTTGAGGTCACAACTACTAATGACAAAAATGAGCTAATTCCTAAACCCTTCTCTGAATATGACAAAGCTGATTTCGAAAAAGTGGAAGTAAATGCAATGGCTGTTAAACTGTTGCATTGTGGACTTGGACCCCATGAACACAATAGGATCATAGGATGCAAATCCGTAAAGCAAATATGGGATTTACTAGAAGTAACCCATGAAGGAACTAATGAAGTCAAGAGATCTAAAATTGATTTACTAATGAATCAATATGAACTGTTCTCCATGAAGACTAAGGAAAACATACAAGAGATGTTTACTCGTTTTACTAACATTATTAATAAGTTAGCTTCTCTTGGTAAGTTTATTTCATCAGAAGAACAGGTTCGAAAAGTTCTTAGGAGTCTTCCTAAGGATAGATGGATGGCTAAGGTCACTGCATTACAAGAAACAAAAGACTTCACTAAGTTCAACTTGGAAGAGCTTGTTGGATCACTTATGACTCATGAGCTTCACCTTGATACTGAGTATGGTGAAAGCTCTAAGTCAAAATCCATTGCCCTCAAAGCAAGATGATGAAGATGACTCGACTCAGAAGAAGAGGAAGCAAGACTCATGGTCCGAAAATTTCGAAAGATGTATAGGAACATGAAGAATGGGAACTTCAAAGGTAAAACTAAAAGGTTTTCTAACAAAGCTGCTTGTCATAAATGTGGTAGTACAGAACACTTCATCAAGGAATGTCCACTTTGGGAAAATGATAAGACCAAAGAAAGGAACAAGGAACGCTTCGCTGAAAGGAACAAGGAATCCAAAGCACCTTTCTCGAAAGCGAACGTTCGAAAGGCTATGATAGCAGCTTGGGGAGATTCAGAGACTGAAGAGGAAGAAGAACAACAAACTGAAGAAACTGCAAATCTTTGCCTCATGGCAAACACTGACGAAAAAGAAGATGAAGAAAAAGTCGAGGTAAGCCAACATGGACTTGAATCAGACTTAGATGGCAAAACTAGGCCTGAAATTTATGATCTTCTTTATGATGCAATTCTTGAATGTAGAGATGAACGTGAAAAACGTGAGCAAACTGAACAAGCTGTTAAAGTTTGTAAAGAACATATAGAATGGCTTAAGAAAATGAAAACGGATGTTGAAACTAGGTTCTTTGATTTATTTGATAAAAATTTAAAAATGAAGGAATCATATGAGAGTGTGAAGAATGAAAATTATCTAATTAATTTAGAAATTTCACACTTAAAGGAATTTGTCCCTGTTCTAAGTTCCTTTGATATTAGATCAACCCCTTTGAAAGGTTACAGATCTGAGATCGAAAATTTGAATAAAGAGAATAATGTTTTAAAGGAACAGATTTGTAATCTCAAGAAGGAACTGGTTGTTGCAAGGAATAGAGGCAAAGTGATGGCTGTTCCTAAATGGATTGAGAAACCACAGACTAAAAGAAAAGAAGGTCTCGGTTTTGAAAACTACAAGAAGAAGAACAAGAATAAGAAATATGTTGACCTACCAAGTGATAAAATTTGCATGTACTGTGGTAAGATAGGTCATTACATAACTCAATGTCAACTAAGAAGTGGAATGATTGGCAAAAATGAGAAATTGAGCAACTTGAAATGGGTTGCCAAAACATATGCTAGTCAAGAACAGGAACCCACGAAACAAGGGGTTCCTACAACTAACAACTAGTTGATTTTTGCAGGTTGGAGTGAGGGGGAACAACACTTGGTATCTTGATAGTGGTTATTCTAAGCATAGGACAGGAGACACATCTAAGTTTCTCTCACTCTCAACCTATGAAGGTGGAAGTGTGACTTTTGGTGACAATAAGAAAGGTTGATGACTTTGAGATTGGCTTGGTACGACCAAATGAGAAAGATGCAAATTCAATTGAGGAAGAAGAAATAAAAGAGGAAAGGAACGAAGGAGATGAAAACATTCATAACAATGATGTTCCTGTTCCTCAAGATGATGGAGTTGTTCCTGTTCCTACTAAGAACGAGAATGTTGAAGGAACTGATTCAATAATTGCTGAAAAAGGAACAAGTGAACAAAGCTCCTCATCCTCTCATGAAACTCAAGAGGAACAACCTGTTCCTATAAGGGTGTTTCAACCAAAACCTTGGAGACATCAAAAATCACATCCAGTGGAACTCATCATAAGTGACATATCCAAAGGTACGCAAACTAGATCTCAGTTAAGGAACTTTTGTGCATTTCATACGTTCTTATCAATGATAGAACCAAGAAATCATGAAGAAGCCGTAATCGATTCCCGATTGGATCACCGCTATGCAAGTCGAATTAAATGAGTTCGAAAGAAACAAGGTATGGCATCTAGTTCCCTCTTCTAAACAACAAAAAGTGATTGGCTTAAAATGGGTGTTTAGAAATAAACTAGATGAGTATGGAACAATTGTAAGGAACAAAGCTAGACTTGTAGTAAAAGGTTATAATCAACAAGAAGGAATTGACTATGAAGAAACCTATGCTCCTGTTGCTAGACTTGAAGCCATTTGAATACTAATTGCGTTTGCTGCTTATATGGGATTTAAACTATATCAAATGGATGTTAAGTGTGCATTTCTAAATGGCTATTTAAATGAAGATGTATATGTTGAACAGCCCCCTGGATTTGAAAGCAATGATCTCCCAAACCATGTCTACAAGCTTGACAAGGCCCTTTATGGGTTAAAACAAGCGCCTAGGTCATGGTATGAGAGATTATCAAAATTCCTTTTAGAAAACAACTTTAAAAGAGGAAAGGTGGATAAAACTTTGTTTCTAAAATCGAAAGGAACTGACATACTACTTGTTCAAATATATGTTGATGATATTATTTTCGGAGCAACTAATGAATCATTGTGCAAAGAATTCTAAAAACTTATGAGTAATGAATTTGAGATGAGTATGATGGGAGAGTTAAATTTCTTTCTTGGGTTACAAAATAAGCAAACTGAAAAAGGAATAATTATTCACCAACTAAAATACATAAAGGAACTGCTAAAGAAATATGGCCTCGAAAATTCAAAGATAAATCACACTGCTATGGGAACTTCAACTAGATTAGATGAAGATTCCATAGGAACAAGTGTTGATCAAACAAAATATAGAGGCATGATTGGTTCACTTTTGTATCTAACTGCTAGTCGTCCAGACATAGCTTTTAGTGTTGGTTTGTGTGCTAGATTTCAAGCTAATCCCAAGGAGTCTCATCTAACTGCCGTGAAGAGAATTCTTAGATATCTTTAAGGAACAGATGATCTTGGACTTTTCTATCCAAGAAGTGATAAATTTGAGTTAAGAGGATATGCTGATACTGATTATGCTGGAGATCTTGTAAATAGGAAAAGTACCTCAGGTATGGTTCAATTTCTTAGTCATAGTTTAGTTTCTTGGAGTACCAAGAAACAAAACACAATTGCTTTATCCACTGCTGAAGCAGAATATGTAGCTGCTGCTGCATGTTGCTCACAAATGCTTTGGATAAAACAACAACTTTGTGACTATGGAATAATCTTCAATTGTGTTCCTATTTATTGTGATAATACTAGTGCCATTAGTATTTCAAAAGATCCAGTGCATCATTCAAGAGTTAAGCATATACATATCAGACATCACTTTCTAAAAGAAAATGTGGAAAAAGGTTTGATTAAACTTGAGTTTTGTCAAACTGAAAATCAGATTGCTGATATACTAACTAAGCCTCTACAAAGAGATAGATATGAAAAATTAAGGCTTGAGTTAGGTTTAATAAAACTTAAGTAATTGTTCCTATTCCAATCCCCTATGTCTGAATTGATTTGTCTTACTCTATGTGATATTAAGTGACTGTGATTAATTGCCTAAGACCATTGCAAATTAAGATGTTAAAAACATGTACATGGATTCAAAGGAATAAAACAACTCATAAATGTCACATAATACTCCCCTTATTGTTCCTAAGTTAAAGAAACATGCATGATATGAAGAATGTTGACATTTAGCATAAGTCATTCCTATAGCACAAGTTCCTTATAATTTATTTTCTTTCCATAAATTAAAAAGTCCATAAAAATATAAGAATCAGATTTAATCAAGTCATGAGTCTCTTTTTATCTTTTCTTTTATTTTTATCTTTATTTTTGTTTTTATCCTTTTAATTTTTACGCGTGTAACTCCTCATTCACTGTTACATGCATCTTCTTCTTTCTTCCATCCCAAACCGTGTTCCTTAAACGCTTCAACTTCACCATTATTCATCTCCTTCACTCCTATTTGCATGACATAAAACCTCAAATTCTTTTCACCAAATGGCAAAAACCTCACTCAATTCACCTTTTCCAAAAACAAAAACTCCCAAAACCTCTCAAATGGAAAACCCCTCTTCTCCATCCAAAACCCTAGAAATCGAAAAATCTCAAGAAACAACAATGGCGGTAGAAGAGCAAAAATTGGAGTCACCTAGGAGAAGTGTGAGAAGAAGAAAACTAATTGGGGGAAGATGATGAAGAAGAATCCCCGAAATAAGTTAAGGGGGAAGAAGAAGCTACACTTGTTCCTTCCAAAGGAACCGTTGCTTCTTCCTCCAAGAAACGAGTGGAAAGAAGTGATTCAAGGTTGTCTTAGGATTTTGTGTTGATTTGGAGTGGGCCAAGAAAGTTAGGTTCAATGAATTAACCGACATACTAAAGGAACAAGGTATGGAAAACTTGTTTGAAACCGCTTTTAACAATGCCCTAGTTCCTTTAGCTATGGATGAATTTTGTGCAAACTTCATCAACACTGATGGAGTATGTACTACAGAAGTTAGGGGGAAGAAAATAAAATTTTCCCAAGAAACTTTAGCAAAAATATGGGAAGTTTCTTGCAAAGGAACTGATCTGTATTTTAAGAGGAAAGGAACTGTCACCTTTCCCAATTTCTCCCAAGATGAAATTGTTGAATCTTTTGGGGGAACTGCTGGCCAAAACAAAATAAATCACAATCTTCTTTCTCCTGTCCACAAAATTCTGTTTAATCTTGTTTGGAGAGCACTCATACCTCGAACTGAAAAGAGGAATGAGGTGGGTCTCTTGGATATGCGTTATATGTTTTGCCTTGACCACCACATTCAAATAAACTTCCCTTCTCTCTTTATCCAACATCTAACTCATTGCATTGAAAATCATTGTGTTGTTGGCTTTGGTGCATTGATCACCTCTCTTCTTTCTCACTTTAAAGTGAAAACAACTGGTTGACGTATCTTGGGAATAAAACAAGGAAATATTCTAAATGAAAAGACTTTGTATGGTTTGGTCCTCTCTGTCCAAGATGGAGTGTTAACTCAAGGGAGGATTGCTACTAGTTCCTCTCACAAGAGAAAACTGCCCAAGGCGGCAGAAGAGGAAACAGTGAAGGTTATATTGGAGGAACAAGTTCCTGCCCCTACAAGAACCAAAGGAACAGAAACCCAAGAGGTGCAAGACTATTGCCAAAAAGCCTTCCCCTCCTGTTCCTAAGAGAGTTAGACAAAGCACTAGATTGAAAATTGATAAAACTGACCGTATTCCTTCAAATAAGGACTCTCCTTTAGTCCTATCTGATGCAGAGGAACATGATCACAACTCACCTAAGGAACCAACTCTTCCATCCTCACCAAAGATCCCAGTTACTCTCACACCTATTCCTTCCATCTCTCCCTCATCCTTCTCTGTTCCTTCTAGTTATGAACAGTTGAAAGTTGAGATGACAGAAACAAATCCTTTCTCCTCTACATCTACTGACCTTCCACCACAACCACCTTTTCTTCCTTCCATTTACACCACCACCTCACCTTCTGTTTCTCTCCCAGGAACAGCAGGTCCTTCACAAGAAAACACCTCAATTCCTCCACCTAAACCATCCACTGCCTCTGGTTCTAAGGGAAAGGAACAAGTTCCTTCGGATGAATTTGGTTGGGTTAATGAAGTATGTCTCCCTGCTCAACATATGATTAAGTTTTACAATCATCTTCACCGGACTTTAGATGCTAAAACTGATAAAATGATGGGTTTAATGAAAGTCCTTAGTGATACCGTGATTGAACAACAAAAGAACATGGAGATGATGGCCCAAGCTTTTAATAGTTTGAAGCAGCAACTTGATGGGCAACATGAAGAGGTGATGAAGAAGTTGGAAGAAGTGGTTGAGGAAGAAGTCGTTGAGGAACACCATTCCCCTTCCCTTCCAAATGTCTAGTTCTTGTTTCTCTTAAAGGAACAAGAATTCTTAGCTTTTGTTTCTTTTCTTTTCTTCTTTTTCTCTTTTGTACTTTAATGGAACAAGTGCTATAAATAGATGACTTTTGCTATAATTGTCTTCGTTTATGATTTATATGCATAATTTCTTACTTGGAATGACTAGTATTATGTGATTGATGTTTGAGCAAGTCTAACCTTTGAAATTCCTAACTTAACCATTTTTGGTGCTTGTTAATGGTCTCAAGGTGTTATACATATCAGTCTTCTCAAAATCACCAACCGTTTGATCTTTTTGACGATGACAAAGGGGGAAAAGATAAGGAACAAACTAGACAAGAAAGAAAACAAAAAAAAATTTGAATAAAAATGACAAAATGAAAAATTTAAATCCTTAATCTGCTTTAATTAAATTATATAAATTATTATTTTATCTTTTTCATTCTCTTATGTTATTTTTTGTTTTCCTTAGTTTGTAACTTTGTAGTCATCATCAAAAAAGGGGAAATTATTGAACCCTAGTTTTGATGATGACAAAGGAACAAAGATGCAAACTAAGTATTGGACTAACAAGTTGTTTAAGTGAATGAATTTCAAGGTATCAATGAAAGGAACAAAGAGAATACTAAGTCAAGGAAGAAATCAAGTTTGGATTTTGAAGACTAAGTGAAGATGCTTCATAATTTGGTACTGGAGCAGCATTGGAGCAAGAAGACTAAAGCGAGGCTTTTTGTTTCTAGTTCCAATGTAAAGGAACGAGTAAGAATGGTAAGGAACTATGGCAATTTAGAATGAGAATGAGCGTTTGTTCCTTTGTAAGGAACAGACGCACTGGCGCTGAACTAATAAGTTAAAGAAACTAACTATTTAAAAGGAACTAGACTTAGGATGAAGCATTACAACGGTTTATTTATGTCAGTTGAGTAAATTATGCCTAGATTCTAGGTAACCGTTTTATTTCAGGAAAAATCTGATTTTAAGGAAAATCTTTTTAAGGAAAAGATTTTATTTTTATAAAGATAATAAAAATCCTTTTCGGTTTTATGAAAATATTTTAAAGATAATATTTTTAGTAAAAGGATTTTATTTTGGTATTAATAATTAAAATGTTTTCAATTAAATCATATTTTTAAATTAATGCTTCAAGTGGTTGCTAAAATTAAGGGAGCAGTAACTCAATTCTCTCCCACGTTTAACAGTGATCATGGAGATCATGGGTTGATTGAGGAACGTTAACCTCCGGATAAGGAACATCATGGGATAATGATTTTACCACTAACATATGTTTTAATCCCACGTTCGAAGTTATTACCACTATAAATACTAATGTCTAATTAAGTTCCAATTTGTGTCTGACCAAGTGAAATTAGTGAGTTTAACTAAGTAAAGTGTCACTGCCTTCATTCTCTCATAAAAGCCATTTGTTCTTTGCCTTCTTACTCTAAATCCACTAAGTTTATTTCGATCAATTGTATTTTGGTTTTTGGGGTAAGGGGACTTTGAGTGAAGTTCTGTAAGAGAGAAGCTTTGAGTGAAGCGAGTTAAAGTGAGAAAACTTCAAGTGAAGTTGAGAGGAACAACTGTTAAGGGAATAATTGTTCAGGAACTTGAGTTTAGGAACTCAAGGTGTGACCCGTGAGTAGAATTAGTTTGTAACAAAGTTGTTTGGCCTAATTAGTGAAAGAGTTGAGTTTAAAATCCCTAGTGGTCGAGGTTGTTTCTTCTTGTTGGGCCCAAGAAGTTTTTCCTCGTAAAAATCCCTTGTGTTCCTTTAGCTTGTTTCTTTGTTCAAGTTTAAAATTCCGCAAAAAGTTACGTTTATTTCTACACATGCAATTCACCCCCCTCTTGTATTGTTCCTAGTGAAATAACAAGTTGTCTGGTATTAGCAGATAAATTCTGTCTTAATAGTTCAACTCATTTCTCAAGAGTGCTGCTCCAGAGAATAAGCATCTTTCTCTCACAATATTGCATTAAAAATAATCAACCATTCAATTAGAACTTTATCATAACTTTGAGCCACAAGTAAAAGATTATATTCTTTGAAAATAGGAAGCGATATTCCACATGAAATATGCATTGTTCTAGGAAATAATTGGATTAAGTTACATCTTCATGCAGACATAACGCAGACCAACATCTTAGTTTAGACTTATCCATCTAAGTTTACGACTTACATTACACATGATCGATGTCGTGGAATGCAATGGCTAATATGGCTCGGCTCCAATCAGTTCTGCATAAGAAAAATCAGCAAAAATCAGTTTCAATCAGCCAAGAATAAGAGTGTTGTATCGTGAACACTAATGGTAGAGTGTTGTATCGTCAACACTAATGGTAGAGTAAGCAGCAACCAACAGCTGAAATATCTTCTTAGTATAATTTTCTACAAGAAAAACATTGAAAAAAAAGGAAACTTGAGTGAGCACGCAATCATGTTATATCAATTTTACAACATTAAGCACCTGAACTTGCAATTATAACATACCATTTGAAAGCATAAGGTAAAGCACGTGAAAGTAACTAAAAGAAGGTTAACTTTCATCTGCTAAAAATTTATTTTCCATTGTCTGCTCTTTTTCCCATTTTCAATTATTCAGGTTTGAAAGAAGGGGCACAATTACAATTTAATTGAAGGCAAGTTGGTATGATATTGATACATCCAAGTCCACTGGAAGACCAGAATAGTAGCATCGTGCACCATAGCAAAGCATACCATTAGCCTAGCTCAACATACTTAGATCTAATATCAAACCATAAAGCAACTCATACACAATTATCATAGTACAGTTAAAAGTTCACATTTTCAACAGCTCAACTACATTATTATATATACTTAAAAGTTAATATAAAGTTCAATCAGATGCCATCTATAATTAAATTTAAACTAATAAAAAAACCCAATAAAAGTAATCAATTCTATGCTCTTGTGAAATTACGAATGCACCGACACTGATAAAATCATGAACTAATTACTGCAATTAATACAATAACAAGCAAAAATCACATCTTGCTCAATTAAAACTCAAAAGCTAATACTTTGTACTAATGTTTTAAAACTCAATTAAAACAAAAACGTATAACAACATAAATCCAAAACTTTAAACAAAACAAACATATCAACATAAAAAATTAAAAATAAAAACAGATTGAACAATTTCATAACAAATCTAGGGCATAGTTCTCACAAAGAATTTTCAATCGAACAGCGAAAATCGAAAAAATCATAGCATAATTCAAAACCCTTAAAAAACGAAAAAAAGGATTGAAATCGCATATAAATATCATTCTAAACCCTAAAAAACAAAAAAAATATTTGAAATCGCAACTAAACTAAAAAACGAAATGAAACAACTTACTGATGGCAGGAAAACGAAATGAAATCGCATCAATTGAAATCGCCTCACTGAGTTGTTGGTCTTCGCTGATGGCGTTGTTGGTGAAGAAAGGAGGAGATGAAGAGAGAGAGATGGCGGTGAAGATCGCATCCTTTGTTTTTCGGTAGGGCGTGAAGAGAGGAGGAGAGGATGAGATACGAGACTTAAGAGATGAAAGGGGGATGAGGAGAAAGATGAATTTCGTCAGTTAGGGTTTAATGGGTGGAGAGAGATGGCTGGGTGAGAGGTGAGAGATGAAAGGCAGTGGAGTGTTATGTTGAGGAGAGAGAGTGAGAGGAGAGGGGTCTGGTAAGTGAAGCGAGAGAGGAGAGGTTGGGTCATTTATTTTGGGTCGTAAGTGATCCGATTGGGAAGAACCGGACCAGTTAATGAAAACTGATCTGGTTTTCCACCCAACCGGATCAGTTAATTAACCCAAAATTTAGCGCCCATAATTTGGTGGATGTACTGATCCGGTTTTGAGAGAACCGGATCAATTTTGTTATGTCATATAAGGTTTTTTCTACTAGTGTTTGTTTAATATTCTCTTACTCATGCCAATATCATAATATAGAGTATAAATAGTAAAGTCTCTTTGAGTCGTAGACTTCATTTATGTAAGACTATATTTCCACAAGTTCATGCAAAATAAAAATTTTCAATTACTTTATCAATTCCACAAGTGCAGATATATTGATCAAAAACATCAAGACAGCAAATAATAGCAAAATCCACAAATTCTTGTTTACAATATTCGACATAATTGACTACACAACTGTTATCGGATGAATCATTCTTACGTGGTAGCAAAATACGAAGTTATGTTGTGTTAGTTTAGGCAATGAAGTGGCAGCGCTCAAGTGGATGAATGAAGGGGGTGAAGATCAGTGACGTGTCAATACAGTTCCGGAATTCTCTCCAAGCAAAAGATATGCGCTGCGTTGAGGGGAAAGTGGAGTTGGTTTCAACCGCCGAACAAGAATATCTCAAGGGAAGCTCCTACAAAATAGGATTTGAACTAATAAGAAGCAGGGAGGAAAACGGCTAAGAAAACAACGTTCATCTTGTAAATTAGTATAAATAGTTCATTAGCTCATGCTTTGTAGATCATCTCTCACTGCTCTCTCAACTTTCTCTCTAGCTACATAATTGTACTCTCTCACAAACTCGAACAACTTAGTGAATTGGCAGGATACAAATCCTCCCGTGGTTTTTCCCTCATTTCCAAAAGGTTTTCCACGTAAAACTTGTTGTGTTCTTTTCTTTATTTCTCGGAACTTTACTTTGTGCAATTTATTTTCAGTCGCCAGTTAATTATCAACCCCCTCTCCAAGCAAATTAGCCTTAGTGTGAAATTTACCCTAAACAATTTGGCGCCTACCGTGGGGCTGGTAATTAAAAAGCAATCCTAACTATCTATTAATTTGTCGCGATACATGTATGGAAACAATGCTGAGGAGTCACCCGCAACTCCTAAGTCGCCCGTCAATGTGCCAGGGCAGGAAGCCATAAATCAAATCATGGGAGCCATTGACAAGATGAAGGAATCTCTCAGAGTTAAAATTGCGGCTCAAGGTGTTCAACTCAGAAAAGAAACCGAGGAGCTCCGGTCCCAAATGTTGTCCAACTCATCCAATGCGTCGAATTCCCGCAAGCGTCAAAGTGATATTGGCAGCATAGCCAAACGACTTGATATGGAAGATCCCATCCATGACGAGGACGCCATGCCCGAGCAAGGAATTCCATCTGTTGGCAAGTACCTGCCATGAAGTTGTACGACGGAACGACGGATCCCAGCGAACTTGTCGCCCAATATAAGCAGAGGATGATCAACATCCCAGTCCCACGCGAGATGCGTGAAGCTTGCATGTGCAAGGGCTTTGGGTCAACTTTATCAGGTCCCGCTCTTCAATGGTTCATTAATCTACCAAATGGTGCTATTTTGACTTTTGCAGGTTTGGTAGACATGTTCAATCTCCAATTTACCAGCAGCAGGCGCCTGGAAAAGCAAACCAGCAATTTGTACCATGTCGTGCAAGGATATAGCGAACCGCTGCGAGATTATCTCAACAGGTTCAACCGCGAAAAAGTCTCCATCCCAAGATGCGATGCCCCCACCGCCATCGAAGCCTTCCAAAGAGGTTTGCTAGAGGAATCGGAGCTGTATAAGGAGCTGACGAAGTATCCTTGCCCAACCTTCGAAGATGCCCAGGCAAAGGCCCTTGCGCAGATCAGATTCGAGGAAGATGTTGATACCAGAAAAGGCGCAGCAGAATTGGATCGAGGCGGCAAAAAGGCCCCAAGCAACAACAATCGTCGGGACAACCGATATCAACCATATCACAAAGATGATGTGCAAAATGTCAACGTCGCAAATTCAAATCATCCTCCAGCGATCCGAGAATACAACTTCAATGTCAGTCCCGCAGGACTAGTTAGAAGCCTTAGCAAGTTAGGAGATGCAGTTAGGTGGCCCAAGAAGTCAGAAAAGCCCTCGGACAAGAAGGATTCATCAAGATGGTGCGACTTCCATGCAGATATTGGCCATACAACAGACGAGTGCATAACCCTCGGAAGAGAAGTTGCCCACCTACTTCGGAAAGGATTCTTGAAGGATCTCATGACTGACAAGGCCAAAGCAACTATGCAGCGCGAACCGTCAACTTCAGAAAGGCCGCCAGCTCCCCCGCAACCTTCTAGAGTTGTCAATCTTATTTCAGGTGGATCGGACGTGTGCGACCTAACATATATTCAGCTGCAAAGCGTCATGCCAAAGAAAGTGCCATGGAGAAGCCCGTCGGCCCATGTAGAAAAGCGAAGGCAGATTGCATGCCTATATCCTTCGATGAAGAAGATGCAGCAGACTTGGCGGATCCGCACCATGACGGATTCGTTATCTCACTCATAATTGGAAACTGCCTCCTGAGGAGAGTGCTCGTGGACAATGGCATCTCGACAAATATCATCATGTTAGATGCCCTCAAAGATATGGGGCTAAGCAAAAGTGACATCACCAAAAAAATCCACAGTGCTCGTACGATTTAGCGGCGAGGCTAAACATACACTTGGCGAAATCACTTTGCCCACTTATACGCAAGGCGTTAATATCCAGGTAAAATTCCTAGTTATTGATTGCTTGTCATCCAACAATGTCATTGTTGGCAGGCCATGGATCCATGACATGAAGGCGGTGCCATCCACCTATCACCAAACCATCAAGTTCCCCACCAAATGGGGAGTGCAAGAGATAAAAGGCGACCAAAAGTTGGCAAAGGAATGCTACAAAACAGCCTTGAAGCCTTCGGCAACTCGCAAGATGTCTGCATAGGAACTACAGCAACGACGGACCATCGAAGAATATGCTGAACCAGAAGCTGAACCAATTGATGAAATCATCCTTGATCCGTCTACACCTAAGCAAACTGTCAGGATTGGAGCAGACTTGCAAGGCGAATTGCGAGAGCGATTGATCGAATTCTTGAGGCGAAACGCCGACTGCTTCGCTTGGTCCCATGAAGACATGGTTGGCATCAACCCTGAGGTAATAACGCATAAATTAAATGTTAATCCTGATCACTTGCCTGTCAAGCAAAAACGCAGGAAGTTTGCACCTGAGCGCAACCAAGTCATCAACGAAGAAGTGCAAAACCTTCTAGAAGCAGGTAAGATACGAGAAGCAAAATACCCCGACTGGCTTGCAAACGTGGTAGTGGTGCCAAAGAAGAATGGGAAGTAGCGAGTTTGCATTGACTTCACATATCTCAACAAAGCATGCCCAAAGGATTCATTCCCACTGCCTCACATTGACGCCATGGTAGATGCAACTGCTGGCCACGAGATGCTCACCTTTATGGACGCATTTAGCGGATACAACCAGATCCTTATGCACCCTGAAGATCAAGAAAACACGGTATTTATCACAGACCGAGGCATCTATTGCTACAAATTAATGCCATTTGGCTTGAAGAATGCTGGCACAATTATCAAAGGTTAGTAAATAAAATGTTTGAAAAACAGATTGGGGACACCATGGAGGTGTACATTGATGACATGCTGGTCAAATCCAAAAAAGTCGGCGATCACATTCAGCACCTTGAAGAAGCATTTGAAATCTTAAGGCGCTACCAAATGAAGCTAAATCCCAACAAATGTTCATTCGGCGTCACCTCTGGTAAATTCCTGGGGTATGTTGTATCCCAGCGAGGCATCGAAGCAAGTCCAGAGCAAAACAAGGCCATTGTCAACTTGCAATCCCCAATATGCGTCAAAGATGTGCAAAAGCTAACCGGACGAGTTGCAGCGCTTAACAGATTTATATCCAAGTCGTCAGATAGATGCAAACTGTTCTATGATGTGCTAAGGAAGAACAAATCATTCGAATGAACCAGCCAGCATGAAGAAGCGTTCCAAAACTTGAAGATCTACATGATGACGCCACCACTTCTCGCAAAGCCAAAGGACAAAGAAGAACTGCAACTTTATTTAGCTGTTACGCATGCAACTGTAATCGCCATTTTGGTAAGAGAAGAAGATGAAATTCAATCTCCCATATACTATGTAAGTAAAACTCTTGTAGACGCTGAAACAAGGTACACTTCATTAGAAAAACTTATACTTACCTTGGTTATGGCCTCTACTAAGTTGCGCCTTTACTTTGAATGTCATTCTATTTGCGTTAAAACTAACTATCCTATAGGATCTGTGATGAACAAACTTGAGTTGTTGGGCAGAATGGCCAAATGGCTAGTGCACCTAAGTGACTACGAAATCAGGTACGAACCAAGGACAGCCATTAAGTCGCAAGCTTTGGCAGACTTTGTGGCTGATTTCAGTCCAAATTTGCAAACTGAAGCCGAAGAAGAATTCTTGCAATTGCTGGAGCAAACCGCAAGTCCCACATGGACACTATGCACCGACGGAGCATCAAATACAAATGGAGCATGACTTGGATTTGTACTAAAATCGCCACAAGGGGACATCATAGCCCAAGTTGTGCATTGCGAATTCAAACAGTGAAGCAGAATACGAAGGGAGCCATTAATTGCGAATGCAGCGGCAGAACTCAAAGTAAAGCGTATCGAGGTAAGTTGCGACTCCTTACTAATTGTCAATCAATTTAATGGGTCCTATGCAGCAAATGATCAGAAGATGGCGAAATACTTGGACATTGCCAATAGTGTTGCCAGCAAGTTCGACGAATTTACCATAAAGCAAATACGAAGGGAGCAGAATGTAGAAGCGGACGCCTTAGCCAATCTAGGCTCGGTTTCAGCAGCGCTCAACTTGAGCAACATTCCTATTGTGCATATCCTGCAACCTACAATAGACAGACACCAAGTAAATGAAGTCAGCACTGAAGTTGCCTGTGAAGACGCGGACTGCACAGAGGAGTACGTTCAGTGGCTAAAAGAAAGCATCTTACCCCAGCAACTCGGAGATTTGCGAACTTTCAAGGTAAAAGCATCCCACTTCATCTTAATTGATAACATACTGTTTCGTAAGTCAATGGCAGGTCCCTACTAAAGATGCCTCAAAAGGCAAGATGTACCCATTGTCTTGCGCGAACTACACGATGGCGAGTGTGGCAACCACGCTGGAGGCAGGAGTCTATCTAATAAAGCACTCAGGATGGGCTATTTCTGGCCTACTATGAGAAAAGATGCCATGGAGTATGCTAGAAAATGTGACGATTACCAGAGACACGCTGCAGTTTCACACCAGCATGCTGAGCAACTTCACCCAATCCTAGCACCCTGACCGTTCATGAAGTGGGGAATGGATATCGTCCGCAAACTTCCGCAAGCTCCAGGGCAACGCGTATTCATGCTAGCGATGACAGATTACTTCTCCAAATGGATTGAAGTAGAAGCATATCGGAACATCACCGACACTGAGGTAATATCTTTCATAAAACGCAACATATTATGCAGGTTTGGCATCCCTTCAGAGATAATTTGCGATAACGGATCGCAATTCATAAGTGGCAAGACGAAAAAGTTCTGCCAAAAATGGAACATCTGGCTAGTCACCAGAATTGGTGCACAAATTCCACGCAGTTGGAACGCAACTCATCTCAAACAGTATCACTTCTAAACTTAACTTGTCATTTTACTTTTCAGCGATTTATTTCTTTTACTCCATAAACATTTACTAACTTTAGCATCTGAGGGTCGTTGGCAAAATACCAACGATCTAGGTTTGCCAGATCACCCTACAAGGGGTTGCAACCTGCCAAAACGCAACTTGGCAGTTACCCAGGTAACATTTAAATACAAAGTGCTTGGCAAAAACACTTCTGGTAATATCTCCTCACACCATTGTTTTGTCGCACCTACCTTCCATTTTATTTTACAAGAATACATACGCCAACGGTCTAGGTCTAACAAACCATTTTGCAAGGCGCTGGCACATCAGGATTGAACTTCCTAGGCAACTTCTCCAGCAACTTCCTTGGCAAACTTTCCAGCAACCCCTTGGGCAGATATGGATAAACAATTCAGAAAGCAATTAGGATTGAACCTTAGTCAGATATGTGTAATCAAAGGCCAAGCGACTTCAGAGTGGCGACTTAAGGGGCAAAACGCTAGATTGACCAGATTATGATTCCTAACTGAGACACTTTGCCATTACTTTTGAAGAACATTCTTTGTAAGCAAGTTACTTCTTTAATTTATTATTTGTAATCTTCGAGTCCCATTAATAAAACATACAATTGATTCAAACTGTCCAAATACAAACTATCATATTCTTGCGAGTTATGCCAATTGTTTAAAAGGCTATAACACAGCAGTTGCAAAACAAATGGTTTTAAAAAGCAATTTCAAAACGGGTCGATGTTTTAGTTTGCTACAACATGCATGCATGAGACAAAATCACATAAACATAAGCTATTCTCAAGAGCAGAATAGTATTAAGCAAAATAAAGCGAATTTCATAAAAGTTGCCCCCCTTAGGGAAGGCATAAAGTCAGTTTCTAACATTCTGCTCTTAGCAAGCAGAATAAGCACGCAAGTTAAAACTGCTCCCATGAGCAGATGCAAAAACACACAAATATGTCTTACAAAAAAACATACAAAGTTTCATATTGTCTTAATCCTAAGTAAAAACAACAAACATTAAGCAGCATCATCTTGGGGCTTGTCCGCGTCCAAGTCAATAGGCAGGGCGGACGCGCCAAGAACTGAAGTGTCAACGTGTGTTGAAGCATCATCAGCAACTTCATTCGCCACAGCAGCAGCCCTCGCATCCTTGCTCTTCCTAGCCTCCTCATATGCCATCCTCTCCGCAACAGGATCCCAGGAAATATGCTTGCCCTCTGCGAATTCTTCCATGGCTTCTACTCTAGCAAGCCAAGACTGCAAACCCATTTCATCCAAGTGCTCGCTGTCTTTCTTCTCAGCATCCTTCGCAGCCTGGTCCAACTCTCCTTTAAGGCGCATCACCTCTGCTTGTTCCTCCTTCATCTTGTCCATCTAGTGCAAACTCCTCGCCTCAGCACTTTCTCTCTCCTTGGTCAGAGCAGCAACTTTTGTCGTCAGGTCTGTGACATGCTGATGGGTGGCAATAAAAGCTTGCAAGCACTGAGAGCATGTAAGTCAGCAACAGATAACTAGAAGCAAGAATAATATCAAGATTAAGGGAAGAAGAAGAAGTCTCTGTAGGGAAAGTCCAACACCCTCAGAAGAAATGGCAGAAGGATTCATGGTATCATGGCATGCTTTGGCAGTAGGGAACCATAAGTTCTTGGCATGCGGCCACATAGGAGGCGCACCGGCTTTAATTGAGCAAAAATCTTCGGTGATCTCTATTTCCATGTTCTTCCTCTTTTGTCCACTCAGAGTCGCAGCAGTAAGAGTCACCAGAATGAAGCGTGTGGCATGAGAAGTAAGAGGGCGAGTTACTGCGGCAGAATTTATGGGAGTTGCAGGGATGCCACCCCTGTTGCGCATCCTAAGAATCAGTTTAGAAGTAGAGAGTGGAGCTGCACGCTAAGACGCGGAGGTATCTGTCCAAAGTATTGTGAGCAGTTTAAAGAAGAAGAGGCATCCTTTCTATGCAACTAAAGGAAAGGAAAGTTCAAAAGGCGTACCAGAAGACATGTTTGAGGAGGAGCGAGTTTTAGCACCTTTCTTCTTCGGCGAATCGGAAGAACCTGCCTTAGCAGGCAAGTTTACACCAGTAGGAAGGATGGGGAATGTCCTGTCTTTAACCTTGAGCGCCAAAATTAGGTCCGTATAACCAGCAGATTGTTCGCGACCACTAGAGAGCAAAGATACACCTGCCACGAAAACAACGTGAGCACAAGTTAAAAACGAGGAACAAATTACAAAATAAAAAAAGGTAATTACCTTCTACTTTCCATGTGTCCTTGAAGATGGGGCCAAATTCGCCCAAAGAATCCATTTTCACAAAGAAAAACCTCCCTGCCCAACCTCTGTCACGACTTTTGTCGGTCATTTCAACCAAAACATCACACTTGTCTCTCACACCAAGGGTAAAACGACCTTTGCCAAAAGATTTGATTTGGTATGAAAAAGCCAAGTCGTCAACAGTAAAATTTATGCCTAAATTCTGAGCAAGGGTTTCGATCCCCTACAGAATCCTCCAAGCACCAGGAAGGAGTTGGCAGGGGGCTATTTCAGTAGTTGCAAAGAATTGGCGAATGAAGGAGGAGAAGGGAAATTGTTGCCCTAATTTCGCAAAAGGGTAATCGTAAAATGTAACCCATCCTGGGCGAGCCCAGTCCATCTTTTATTCAGATGGCAAAACCACCTTTACCCCCTCAGGAAACCCAAAGTTTCGTTTGATTTACTTCAAATTAGTTTTGGTTAACTCACAAGTTACACTATTTCTATCCATCAAGATCCCTAAACGCTGGAATTTGTTTACACTTTCGGGGATAAAGAAAGAAAAATATAGCAAGAAACCTGAAGAAACTTTATCTTGTACCAAGGCGCTGCATTTATAGAAGAAGGGAGAAGTTAGATGTCTAATCAAACCATGCAAGTAACCGTCATAATTAGGCGCGGTTATCAAAGCAGTTTATTTTCAAGCTTTAAATTTTTTTCCTCTTATTTGCCGCCCAAGCGGAAAAAATTTGGGGCTATTGTTATGGGATGAATCATTCTTACGTGGTAGCAAAATACGAAGTTATGTTGTGTTAGTTTAGGCAGTGAAGTGGGAGCGCTCAAGTGGATGAATGAAGGGCGTGAAGATCAGTGACGTGTCAATACGGTTCCAGAATTATCTCCAAGCAAAAGATATGCGCTGCGTTGAGGGGAAAGTTGAGTTGGTTTCAACCGCCGAACAAGAATATATCAAGGGAAGCTCCTACAAAATAGGATCTGAACCAATAAGAAGCAGGGAGGAAAACGGCTAATAAAACAACGTTCATCTTGTAAATTAGTATAAATAGTTCATTAGCTCATGCTTTGTAGATCATCTCTCATTGCTCTCTCAACTTTCTCTGTAGCTACATACTTGTACTCTATCACAAACTCGAGCAACTTAGTGAATTGGCAGGATACAAATCCTCCCGTGGTTTTTCCCTCATTTCCAAAGGGTTTTCCACGTAAAACTTGCTGTGTTCTTTTCTTTATTTCTCGCAACTTTACTTTGTGCAATTTATTTTCATTCGCAAGTTAATTATCAACCCCCTCTCCAAGCAAATTAGCCTTAGTGTGAAATTTTCCCTAAACAACAACTTTCATAATATTATAAATTAGGGCTCAATTAATAACATGCATATTCATCTCAAATCGTTATAATTCACAAATAAAAACCCTAACAAAACTATCAACCCAAACATATAAGATATTAATTCCATACAATTTTCATAGCATAAATATTCATATTAAGATAAGCATGATGGCTCAAAATCAAAGTTATAAAATCAAAGTTACGATATGCTACGTAACAAATGAAATAAAATAATTGTAATACATTAAACAAACTAATGAAACAAAACAAAACATGCGACAGGTGCTCCAAGCATGAAACTAAAGAATCTTGCATCAGTTGAACTCAATTCAAAAATCATCACAATTCTGAATCATGTACCACGATTGATATCATCATAGTCATTTTCTACTTTTCTTTTACAGGGAGACCTACATGGTTATGCGAATTTGCGAAAGAGTGCATATACCATATTACCAGAAACCAAGATATAGTAGCGTGGCACTGGCAACAAAAACCAAGTTTAAGCAAAACGAATATTCAATGGTTTAAAAATAATTATTACGATTTGGTTCTTCCAAAGATCAATAAATCGTCAAATTATTTTCATTCACGTTTAATGTGCATCAGTGGCAATAAAACCAATATAACCGAAATCAAAAACAAAAATCAAAACTAAGAGTACTTACATCAATGATCGAATTTCCTTCTGATTTTCGTTTGCTTAATTAATCAAAGAGAATTTGCCTTATGTAATTTCTTTTTGTCAATTAATATGCAATGGTGGTGCTGATAACGTCTTATGTATATAGAGAGATAAGGGAACAAGGAGAGAGAAAATGTAGAATGAAAAACGGTAGTTATCTTATTCAATAGGCACAAGAGTATATATATACAAGTCAAGGGTATAATGGACATTCACAATATATAAAATAAACCCAAGAACATTTATATGCGACCTCCAAGAATCATAACTTGACCACCATCTTAGCTTGAATGATTTATATAACCATAGAAATTCTCCAATAATCACCTCACAACAATAACAATATCAATTAACATTCATCCCTACTGTAACTCAGATAAACAAATTTAACTTGCTTATATTTTTCTAATCTCTTCCAAGAACTAACCACATAACCCTTATATGCAAAGCATTCTACTAATCCAGCTCACAAACTGGTATCGTAGAGAAGGGGCCATAAACTGGAGAGTCTTAACCAATTTGAAAGATCATTTGGTGTAGTTGAAATAACTAAATTTTGGGCTATTCGATCAAGTACTGGAAACTCAATGGAAATCATAACTGTTTCAATCGTATTTTTTTTCCTATTTTCTTTTCATTGTCGGAATCTTCGGGGATTAAGATCGTTCTCCAACTCTGATTAATCCCATTCTGATTCATAGAGAACATTATCAAACAACACAATTTATAAAAATCAGATTTCATAAACTTAACTAAAGAGGATTAATTCATATTAGAAGCTTCGATCTATTAAGGCAAGATAAAAGATTCAATCTTTAAGTTTAACAACTCTTATCATAACTAAATTTGCTAATCAATAACAAGATTGAGAAATAAATTTATTTCTGAAATCAGAATATAAAATGCAATTGTATCAGACTTGAATTGGAATCAAAGAAGAGGAATTAAGAAAATTTAGCTTATACCTTCATATGAAAAGGAATACCAAAACAATGGCAGCAACAGAGCAAACAACTTAGCAATCACAACGTATAGCAGCTCACGGTGGCAGCAAGCCACCAGTAGCTGCGTAGCTCGCGGCGACGCTTCGAACAACAGCGCTAGAGGCAAACAGAAACAAGAGAAGAGAGAATTGCAATAACAACTACACTAACGTTTGCAGCACCACCTGTAGCAGCAGCTGAGCGGAACAACAGCATCGGTAGACCTCCGGTGAGACCCAGCAGCAGCGCCGACAGCTTAACGACACCACAATCGCGGACAGCGGCATCCCGAGAACAGCAATATGAATGAGATAGAGAGGATGCGAGAATGAAGAATGAGAAATTGGGGTTTTCATCTTTCCTTAAACTAATCAGAAAAATTAAGGAGGATTAATCTCAATTTATGGAGTTTAGAAAAATTAGAAAACTGAAATTCGAGGCTTTGCTCCTATTGACACGATTAGAGAACTGATGATTTGTCGTCTAAATAACTGACACGAGGAAGGAAGGAGCTAGGAATGATAAAATGAATTTAGGATCTTTTTTTTCTTCTTCTAAAATCACAATTTAACTAATTAAAAACCCAAGACATTTGAATTTATAAATTACTTCCAATTCAAACTTGAGCATAATTTACCTAATATAATAATTACAATTAAACATGCTTAAAAACTGGGCTATTACAATGGCGGCCCAAACCCACTTCATTTTCAAATCAGTCGACAAGGCTCTACCTTTCTTTTCACTGTTAAGGGGCAAGAAGAAGTTTGAGTGGGGTGAATAGCAAAGCAAAGCTTTTGTCGCGGTCAAAGAACACCTGAAAACCCTCCCTACTATTTCACAGCCAGAAACAAGTGATATCCTTGAACTGTATATCTCGGTCTCGCCGAAAACTGTCGCAGCCGTTTTGTTTGTCGAAAAGGAGAAGAGGCAGCAACCAATTTATTTTGTTAGTCATATCCTAAATGGGCCAAAGAGCATGTACCAGTTGATCGAAAAAATAGCATTGGTCATGATAATAGCCGCAAAAAAACTTTGGCCGTAATTCGATTGTCATCCTATCCATGTCTTGACCAATCAACCTCTGGAGAAAAGCCTTGCAGAAGATGGACAGTTCTGGTCGCCTCTTAAAGTGGGTTGTTAAGTTATCTGAGTACGATATCCAGTACAAGCCAAGGACCGCCAACAAAGCGCATGCATTGGAGGATTTCATTGTGGAAGCATCCTATGAGGAGGAAGAGAATATTGAAAAGGAGACATGGCTGCTGGAGGTTGACGGTTCATCAACCGTGAGTGGATCAGGGGCCGGTATCGTTATGACCAATCCAGAGCGAAACGTCATTGAGTATGCCATCAAGTTCACCTTCCCGACGTCAAATAACGAAGCAGAATATAAGGCCGCGATCGCTTGTTTGAGAATGTGCATAGCTGTTAGAGCAAAAAGTGTATCATTGAAAACGAACTCACAACTTGTCAATGGTCAATTAAAAGGAGAATTAGAAGCCACGGAATAGAACATGCAGAAACACGTTGAAAAAGACAAAGAGATGATAGCTCAACTAGATCATTTTGAGGTTCAGGCCATCCCCAGGGCCGATAATACCAAAGCGGACGCAATGTCTAAGCTAGCAAGCTTGGATTCTTTGAATATAGAGTGGTCTGTCATGGTGGAGATTCTGAGAGAAAAAAGCATCACTTAGAAAATTGTGACCGTGAACAATATTTAACCAACAAGGGGAATGGTTCAGCGAGTTGGTGGCTTACAAGCTGACAGGTAAACTGCCACAAAATGCTATGGAAGCTAAGAAGTAAAAGCGGCAGGCTAGCTGGTACGTCATCTACCAGGATGAGTTGTATGAGAAATCGTTTAGTTTGCCTTTGTTGAAATGCTCAACAACATGGGAATCCAGCAAAATATTAGAAGAAATTCACGATGGAATTTGCGGAAATCACATTAATGGAAAGGTCCTGGCACTGAAAGCTCTGCGAGCTGGGTTCTATTGGCCAAGTATGTTGGCGGACGCCCAAAGCAATGTGAAAAAATGTGACAAATGTCAAAAGTTTGCTCCCATCATCAACAGATCTGCAAACGACCTTCAGCCAATATTATGTCCGATACCATTCGCGCAATGGGGTTGGATATTTTGGGGCCGTGATATGATTCTGTGAACGGAATCTAGCTTAGTTCCTCACAAGCTTTACTCACTTATGATTCCCTAAGGGTTCTAACTCTAATTCAATGGCTTCACTCACCAAAGGTTCAAGTTAGGAAGGGTTTTAGATGATTTGATTTAGCTTCACTCACTAAATAACTCACCTAAGCTTAGTCGAAACTTCACTCGTTTAAATCACGGGTCTTGTGTTTAGGTTCACTCCCTAAAAACAATCAAGTCTTGGAAAATACGTCCAATACTCACAAAGACAATAAGTCCGAAAAATTAATATTCAATTCTTACTTAGCCTCATAGGACTAGGCATGTATTTATAGAAGAAGAAGCAAGAAAACCTTGCTCCCCAAGTACATCATATCACACGCCCAACATAGAAGAAAATAAGGAAACTCTCTCCTAAATTAAAGCCTAGAATCTAGCACAAAAATAAGAAAACAACAGATTTAGGAAAGCTTTGCAAAAACTTTCCATAAACCTTACAAAAAGCACACGGCCAACCTAGGAACCCTAATTACCCTACTTTCTTATTACAACTCATGACAACTCATCTACTTGGAGCCTAAGCAAAACAATTACAAGTTGATTTTCGAATCATTATTTTAATTAAGCTACTTTAACTAACTAACTTAACTAATAATAACAATAAAACATATTTTTGGTTACATGTAAAACCTCTACTTTAAGAGTAAAGTAAAACCATGCAACAACCCTAAGAAAGCAAATTAAACCTAGCTTGATCTCGTATCGGGTCATTTACAACAACTACTGGCGAACGAGAGTTCCTGATTGTTGGCATCGACTATTTCACGAAATGGATTGAAGCTGAGCCGACAGCAAAATTCAAAGCAAACCAGGTTAAGAAGTTCTTATGGCAGAGTTTTATGACGTGGTTTGGAATACCGACAACAATAGTTTTTTTATAATGGAGCATAATTCGACTGTCGCCCGATCAAAGATTTTTTATCCCAATTTAGAGTTAAGTTTGCATTCTCGGTCATTTGCCATCCGCAAAGAAATGGTCAGGCTGTGGCCGCGAATAAACAGAATTTTGGGGGCACTGAAAAAGAAGCTCAACGAATTCAAAGGTGCCTGGGCTGACATGGTTCCGGCAGTATTGTGGGCTAACAGAACGACCGAGAAAGAGGCAACTGGGAAAGTTCATTTAAATTGGCTTTCGGATCAGAAGCGGTGCTGCCAGTAGAAGTTGGTTTACCTTCCTATCGGATCAAACACAAAAATCTGGAGAGCAACGATTGCGGAGATTACCTTGGGATAGACCACATAACAGGTCAATGTCTAAAAGCGGCCACATATCCCTAGGAAATTAACGAAATCGCATACCAGACAGAAAGATATATGACAGAAAAAAATTATAGTAAATACTCACGGCCATTCAAAATGCAACATTCTATTATGAATAACTACTGTCATGGCGGCCAACTACAAGCAAAAATGTGGCCAGCCAACAAAAAGGCATTTCAATTCGTAATAGTTGCAATTCAAAAGTAATTGTTTACATATGCCAAGGTGGGCCGAATTCGTTTGATCATCCGTAACGACCCTAGGATCGAAGTTGGCAATGGCGTCCTCATCACAGATGAACTCTTAAACTTGGAGAGGTCGCGTGTGCCTGCCTTCTCTGTAAGCAGCCTTTATGTCATCCCAGTTGAAAGTGGGATGGGTATGGCAGACACACCTTTAGGCCGCCACCCAGCCTCCGTCATAACTCTCTCTCAGCATGCCGAAAAAATCGTCGGACTTCTTGTATTCGTCAACAGCAGAGCGGAGGGCATCAGACTTGGCCTTCTCCACCGCATCGGCCAACTCAGTCTTGGCGTCCTCCAATGCTTGCTCCATCTCCGCTACCCTTTTCTCAGCCTTTGCCAGCCTCTCAGCCTTTGGACGAAGATCCGCCAACTCAGTCTTCATTATAGTTTGTGCGGCAATCTTAGCGTCCAAATCCTGCTGCAGTTTGTCGGCACAAGACTCCGCCTCATCAAACTTTACCCTATATTCATCACGAGACTGTTTGTAGCTGTTGGCCAAGGCTTGATAGCGGATGTACTACTCAATCAACTCGACAGCAGAGTTGTCGGCCTACACACAAAAAACAATATTAAAACAAAAAGAAAAAAAATAAAGAGAGAAAGAGAGTGGTATAAATCCGTTACCACGGCAAGGTCATGAGCAAGCTGGGCTGCTAGTGCCACGATCTTGTCAGCAGGACAGTCCAAGGGTAGTTGCAGACTGTAGGCGTGGATTTTTAATTCCTTTAATGCCTACACGCGGTATAAGCGCATATTAGATTTGACTACCCCATTGTTAAGGTTTTATTTGAAATATGTTTTGAAGTCGCCAACAAATCTGTAAAGGAAGAATCATAAACCTAATTGGATATTGAAACGGAAAGGACATCTTAGGGACTTATCCAATGTAGATTTCCCCGTCTAGACTCCATATGTGGTCAAAATGAACCATAGATTGAGTTCGGGGGTGAGGGTACAATATAGTCAGGAACTATATTGCCCATTGCTGGCCTCTAGTAAATATCGATTCATTACAGATTTTATGCAAAAGAATAATCATATAACGTTTTAATACACCCTAAAAATAATTAATCTAAATTGGTTCAGGAAACACATAAAAAGACTATTTTTAGTGACAAGTTATTAGGCAATCAATATTACAAGGAACCTAGCAGTTTGTCCAAATTAATCTGATTAATGTTAGAAAAGTTATTTAGGTCTTGATTAACAAAAATAACATGTGGGTGATAAAAATCATGCAGGACAATCATATAATATGAAGAGAATGATCAGGCAGGCATATAATATACAAAGGTAAGAATAAATATAATATGAAACAAAATAAAATAGAAAAGGGATTAGAATGTACAAAGGCACGATTATTACTTAGAGATCTACATCATGAAATAAATGGTTAGTAACTTCAAAGCAATAAATGTATTTGATTATTCAAGGATCCTCAGGGATTATACCTATGCGGCTTAGATTGAAGAGCGCAACGATCTTTAGGCGGAGCAATCGTGGAACCAAGAGCGTAGTATGATCAGGAATAGATTAAAGTATTGAAAGTATTTGAGTGTTTGAGTATTTGGAGGTTCGAAGTGTATTTCGAAAGTATTCGTAAGTTTGTATGTGCGTAAAATAATAATGAAAAGCCGTTCGTAATTCAAGAAATCACGGAGTATTTATAGAGAAAAGAAAGTGTGCGTTGCACGCAAGCCTTGCGCCAGGCGCAGGCCTACGTGGCAGGCGCAGCGCCACGCGTCAGGCGCACATTGGTGTGTCTAAAGCAGTCAGCCAAATCAGATTTAAGCACGTGTAAACGCGTTTTTGAAAAGATAGAAAAGAAAGGTTGCGTCTCACACAGGACTTGCGTCAGACGCAGGACTCTGTGTGAGTCACAAGTCCACGTGTATGGCGCTCATTGGCTCGCCTGACGCGTTCTGCCCAATGCGATGGACGCACGTGGCGCGCTGAGCGCACCCGCCGCGTCCGGCGCATATTCCATTATATTCCAGCATATTCGCTTTGGATTCTACGCGTCTTTCGAAGATACTTTTTAATCCGGGAATAGAACTTTACGGATTAAAATCTGATTTTTGATAAAAGAATTATGAAAATATTCATTAAAATAATAAATATTTAATTGGGCTCTTAAAATGGACTTAAAACATTTTATGGGCTTAAAATACAATTAATCATCATGAACAATTAATTGGGCTTTAGAATATCATTTCAAAACACAATTTTAGATCGGTTCTTTAGATTGCTCTTCCGTTGGGTTCCGCCAACTAATACCGCGGTATGTGTCTACAGAAGCCCCCACTTTGACTGAGGTTCAGGAAACGGATAGTCAAAGTATACGGTGTCGGGACGGAGAACGATTCTAAACGCTCTGCAGTTTAGAACTGATCTATATACGTTGGTCTCTGCAAAACAAAGTTAGTATGCAGGACAATAACTATAAGCAATCTGATTACCTGCAGAAGAATATGTTAGCATATAGGTGCAAACAACTCAGATAAAGCACATAATGATGCAATAATGCAAACTTAGACTCTCTAAGGATGCATGAGACGCTATGCAAGGATTAAGGTTATGCAAAGCTAAGGGATGACACGTCATGCAAGGTCAGGGTTATGCAAGACTAGAATGTATGAAATGCAATGCAAGGTCAGTGTTTTGCAAGGCTGCAATGCAAGGTCAGGATTTTGCAAGGCTAGAAGAAATGTAGAATGATAGAATGATTAGAAATGCTTTTAGTAAATGATCGGGGTTCATACACGAGATCCGCGGATTACAACTCTTCGGGAGTTTGATTTGATTTAGAGGAACCACGACATATATAGGAAGCCCCCACTTTGGGTGAGCTTGCCTTGAATTAGGCTTGAGCCTTAATTAAAATGTACTTGATCTGATATTGAAATGTAGTTGATCTGTCTAGCACGTTGAAAGTTGTCGCTGGGAATTCTCCTTTGGGAAGGGAAAAGGAGAGCTTGGATTGAAAAATAAGTAGTTTAAATTTTGTGACTTAATAAGTGTAGGTGGGAAAAGGTTTTAACGAGGCTAGGTTCAGACTCGAATCTATGTCGGGATCTAGAAAAAGATTATGTTCCTGAACTCTAGAAAATTAAATCATTATACCTTGACTAATTTTTATTTTATTGAAGCAGTCGGACCTTGAGATGAGGATTCCTATGTATCCTTGCGGAATCAGACCATTCGTAGTTCTTGATCTGATTTATTTTTTATTAATTTTTTTTGGTGCCCTAACTTTTGCCTAGGCCGCCCTTTTGGGTTTTCAACCTAGCGGCTTGGACATACCTTGAAAAAGGAGTTAAGGTTGAATATGGAAGGTTGAAAAGTTTAAGGCTTGAAGTTTGATGAAGGTTCAATTGGTTGAGCTAAGGTAGGGATCATGGATCTTACTATATGGGTTTTAAGGTTTTGATCGATTGAAGGATTTGAGGGGTAGAACTTGTGCAAGCCCCCTAGCTTGACTTTTTATTTATTTGCCTTTGGCTTTTTCTTTTTGCATTTATTTCTTTTTATCATATGTGTTTTCTTTTGCTTTTACCTTTTTTTTTCGCACTTTAATCTTTGTCACTTTTTTTTGTTTTGCCTGGCATTGATGTATTTTTATGTAGTGAGGCTTGCACACAAGCTATTGGTTATGGGTACTGGAAGGTTTGAAGGATATTTGTGGACTTTTGAATTGAAAGGCTATTTGGCTAATGATGGTTTAAAGGATTTTTATTTTTCCTTAGTTGTATGTGAATGGCTTATGAAAGGTAATGGAAGAGAGAAGGGAATAACTCGTGATCCAAAGTATGTCCTCTTTTTTTCATTTTTCTCTTTTTTTTTCAGATCACTTTTTTATTATTATCAGTCAAATTCATTAAGTGATTTAAGTTTCATCATTGAATTAGAAGCATAAATAAAATAATGGAAGGCAAATGAAAATGAAAATGAAAATGCAATTATTTTATTAATTATAAATAAATGGAACAAGGCTTATTAGAAATAAAGTCATAAATGACATAGACTCGACCGGAAAGGAAATGAAAGAGTTAGGGGAGGGACTCTCCGACTCAACCTAGAAAACTAGCGTTAAATGATTATGCCCCGGCATTATTTAGGCACTTCCCAAGGGGTTGCTGCTATTGCTGACTTTTGCTGCATGTGGAATTGGCAATCTACCGTCTTCAACCATATCCTGCAGATGATTCTTTAAGGTCCAACATTCAGATGTCGGGTGTCCATACCCTTGGTGGTACTTGCAGTAGGCATTAGGATCCCACCTCTTGGATCTATTCTCGGGAGCAGGGTCTGGAGTAGGGCCGAGCGGCTGAAGTGCTCCTTTTGCATGAAGCCTAGTGAAGGCTTCTTCTACGGACATGCCTAGAGGTGTGAATGTTCTTTGAGGCTTTTGATAACCTCTCTTTTCAGTAGTTATGGCATTGACCTCATTGCTTTTGGAGCTAGAAGGGTTATTGTTACTCTTCTTGAAAGAGTTGTTGTTGTTGGAACCCTTGTTCTTGTTGGCTTGTACCTCCTCCTCAATCAGCAGGCCTACCTTATAGAGCTTCGTGAAAGACTCTATGGGTTGGAATTTAATATGATCCCCATACTTAGGCTGCAGGTTACGGATCACCAGGCGGACTTGATCCTCTTGAGATGGCCTGTTAATCATTTGTGCAGCTTTTTCCCTCCATCTGTTAAGGAAGGTGATGAAGTCTTCGTTGGAGTTTTGTTTAGTTAACTCCAACTCACGAAGGTCAATGGGAAGCTGAGTGTTGTGTACATATTGTTTGTGGAACTCTTGTCTGATGTAGGCCCAGTCATTCAGCTTGGCCTTATTCAGTGATCTGAACCACTTGGATGGATGGGCATCCAAGGTCAAGGGAAAGACATAAGCAAATAGGTCCTTGCTCATGCCTTTGAGAGCCATAGAGATGGAAAATGCTCTCAAGTGATCATCTGGGACTTCGACCACCTTGAATTTTGGGAGGTCACCCAATGTTACCTTTTTAGGGAGCTTTTCCCTCAGTTCAGGATCGATGATGTCATGGCCATGAGCTTGACTCTCGAGTGCGGGAATTGACTGGATCAATTGCTCGAGTTTTTCAAACCTCAAATCCGTGTTGGTCTTGATTGGTCGTGGAGTGTCGCCTTGCTCGTCTTCTTCTGTTAGCTTCTCTCTCAGTATTTTAATCTCTTTGTCTTATTCCTCAAGACGAGAGTTCATCAGTTGAAGTTGAGCCATGATGGCACTGAGCTATTCATTAGCGTCTCCCATTTCAGATGATGATTCTAAAGAGTCGGAGGATTCGTCTGAAAAGGTTAGGATGCGCTTGACGAGTCTGGGAGTGGGTCGACCTTGTCGCCTCTCTGTCGGACGTTCCCAAGTTATAATCTCACGACCTGTCCTGAACAGAAATCGAATGGACCTCGTGAATTTTAAGAAATAATGTTTTTGAAATGAGAAATGGAGATGTGAAATAGGAATAGGAGATGAGAAACGGAAATGGAAATGGGGGATGAAAATGGGAAATGAAAATGGAAATGGAGATGGTTATGGGTTTTGGACTAGCATGGACTCGACCATGATGGAGGCATGGGCCTAACTATATGCAAATGCAGACATGGAGTGGACTGGACTATGCAAGCAGACTGGATTGGGTTTTGGTGATGATATGAGAGACTAGACTTTAAACTTACGGGTGAGCAAGTAGGCTAGACTTTAAGGAAGACTGGACAATAAGGGAGACTAGACTCTTAACTTAAGGCAAGCAGGCTAGGCAACTAGACTTTGAACTTACGGGTGAGCAAGCATGCTAGACAACTAGACTTCGAAACTTACATTAAACTAAGTAGGCTAGACTCAAAAATTTCCTCTGTGGATTTATGGAATGTTAAACCTTGAACTTACGGGTGAGCAAGCAGGCTAGACACAAAGGAAGGCTGGACAATAACAGAGACCAAACTCTTAACTTAAGGCAAGCAGGCTAGGCAACTAGACTTTGAACTTACGGGTGAGCAAGCATGCTAGACAACTAGACTTCGAAACTTACATTAAACTAAGCAGGCTAGACGCAAAAATTGTCTATGTGGACTTATGGAATGCTAAACCATGAACTTACGGGTGAGCAAGCAGGCTAGACACAAAATTTGCCTATGGACTTAAGGAATGCTAACATTGAACTTACGGGTGAGCAAGCGGGCTAGACACAAAATTTGCCTATAGACTTAAGGAATGCTAGGCCTTGAACTTATGGGTGAGCAAGCAGGCTAGACTTTAAGGGATGAACTTTTATAGTCCTAAGACTGAATTTTTATAGTCCGAAGACTGACTAGGGGTTACATGGAGATGCAAACTAGACCTAGGATATGAATTGACAAATAGGTTTGACTTTGACTGGGAGATGCACATGGGCTTGACATTGGAGATGGACTAGGATTGGACTTAGAATGGAATAGACTGGGATTAGACTTGGATTGGGCTTGACATAGACTAGGGTTCACATAGAGATGCACATGGGCCTACCTTTGACTTGAACTAGATTTATATGGGCCTAAGATGGACTCTAATGGTAGCGAGCCTAATATGCATGCATGGACTCAAATTTTGATGGGCCTAATATGAATGCAAAATGGACTCTAATGCATATGGGCCTAGAATGAATGCAAGTGAATTAGATTTGGTTGATTGGGTTGGATTGGATTGAAGGTGTTTAGACTAGGCTAAGAATTTTCGAATTTTTTTTGAAAGGAACCCCTTATTTTTATCTTTTGTTAGGAAAAGATGATGGATTAATTTTGAAAAATATTTTTTTGAAATGATGTGGTACGATGATGATTAGTAAATTTTTTCGAAAAAGGTAGAATAGAGGAAGGTGTAAGTTTGATTTTGTAATTTTTGAAATTGTTGAATATGGAAAGGTAAGATTGACAGGGATAGCAGGGATGAAATGGGAAGAGGTAGACATGCATGACAACTCTAACTCTGCAATGACCATTTTAGGTGTACTTTTTAGGACAGACTCGACCTTGCATGAAAAAAAACTTTTTTTTTTATTAGGTGAGACCCTTAGCATGACCATGTACTACGCGAATGCAGACATGCAAAATGACGTTGACGCAAACTTGTTATCTTAGACTCGAACCAAGGTCAAAAGACCAATAAGCATGGGACGAATAGACTGCGTGCCACGCAACTGGTGCGCGCGGCGCGCAATCTATGCATCTAGCGCAGCAGCGTTGCGCCAGGCGCAACTTAATGCGTTTGGCGCAATGCTCTGCGGCACGCGTATTGATTAATTGACGAAGTTTCGGGCGAAAACGACGATTTATTTTAGACGCGATTTGCATTATTCTTTCGGACGCAAATCATATTAGCAGGCAAAAATTGCAATCACACATAAATGTCAGGTAACATGGATGTAAAAGTTCTCAACCTAAAGTCCAGTTCTACATTCGACTAATGGTCAGGTTTAGGTTCAGTCTGAAAAGGGTTCATGACTAAGAGATTGATCCCACGCTTCGTACCCCTGCCACGTGTAAGACGCACTCCAGTTCTCAAGTCAGGAACAAGAAAACAATGCCATGGTTGGGTAGATTTGCTTATGACTAAGATCCAACACTGTCGCTCAGGAAGCTTTTTGGAAGGACAAAGCGCAAACCCCCAGGGGGTGACCTCACACATAGAACATGTGCTAATGAGGCAAGGTAGATTGTCCTTATGGTGGCTGAACAATAGCCAAGCATATGCAAAACAATATATTATTCAAAGGCATAAAAGGAGAATGAATCGTATTTTTCAAGTTTCACCCACTCATTTTAAAAAAATTATTTTTTAAAATCCTCCCCAGTGGAGTCGCCAAATTGTAGGCGTTGATTTTTAATTCCTTTAATGCCTTCACGCGGTGTGAACGCGTATTAGATTTGACTACCCCATTGTTAAGGTTTTATTTGAAATATGTTTTGAAGTCGCCAATAATTCTTTAAAGGAAGAATCATAAACCTAATTGGATATTGAAACAGAAGGGACATCTTAGGGACTTATCCAATGTAGATTTCCCCGTCTAGACTCCATATGTGGTCAAAATGAACCATACATTGAGTTCGGGGGTGAGGGTACAATATAGTCAGGAACTATATTGCCCATTGCTGGCCTCTACAAAATATCGATTCATTACAGATTTTATGCAAAAGAATAATCATATAACGTGTTAATACACCCTAAAAATAATTAATCTAAATTGGTTCAGGAAACACATAAAAATACTATTTTTAGAGACAAGTTATTAGGCAATTAATATTACAAGGAACCTAGCAGGTTGTCCAAATTAATCTGATTAATGTTAGAACAATGATTTAGGTCTTGATTAACAAAAAAAACATGTGGGTGATAAAAATCATGTAGGACAATCATATAATATGAAGAGAATGATCAGGCAGGCATATAATATACAAAGGTAAGAATAAATATAATATGAAATAAAATAAAATAAAATAGAAAAGGGATTAGAATGTACAAAGGCACGATTATTACTTAGAGATCTACATCATGAAATAAATGGTTAGTAACTTCAAAGCAATAAATGTAATTGATTATTCAAGGATCCTCAGGGATTATACCTATGCGGCTTAGATTGAAGAGCACAACGATCTTTAGGCGGAGCAATCGTGGAACCATGAACGTAGTATGATCAGGAATAGATTCAAGTATTGAAATTATTTGAGTGTTTGAGTATTAAGAGGTTCGAAGTGTATTTCAGAAGTATTCGTAAGTTTGTATGTGCCTAAAATAATAATGAAAAGCCGTCCGTAATTCAAGAAAACACGGAGTATTTATAAAGAAAAGAATGTGTGCGATGCACGCCAGCCCTGCGCCAGGCACAAGCCTACATGGCAGGCGCAGTGCCATGCGTCAGGCGCACATTGGTGTGCCTGACACAGTCAGCCCAATCAGATTTAAGCACGTGTAAACGCGTTTTTGAAAAGATAGAAAGGAAAGGTTGCATCTCGCACAGGACTTGCGTCAGACGCAGGACTCTGTGTGAGTCACAAATCCATGTGTCATGCGTTCATTGGCTCGCCTGACGCGTTCTGCCCAATGCGCTGGACGCACGTGGCGCGTTGAGCGCACCCTCCGCGTCCGTCGCATATTCCAGTATATTCCAGCATATTCGCTTTTGATTCTGCGTGTCTTTCGAATATACTTTTTTAACCGGGAATTGAACTTTACGGATTAAAATCTGATTTTTAATAAAAGCATTATGAAAATATTCATTAAAATAATAAATATTTAATTGGTCTCTTAAAATTGACTTAAAACATTTTATGGGCTTAAAATACAACTAATCATCATGAACAATTAATTGGGCTTTAGAATATCATTTCAAAACACAATTTTGGATCGGTTCTTTAGATTGCTCTTCCGTTGGGTTACGCCAACTAATACCGCGGTATGTTTCATCATTGGATCCTTAAATGAGGAGACACGATTATGTGTCTACACAGACCCTTAGGGAGACGGTAGCCTAGACTACCGTCGTTGGCGGGGATGTCAGCAAAGAGGGACTCATCTTCTCTCGTGTCCTACTGAGGCTAGTATTGCTTCCCAAGGACAGTGGGAGGACGAGAGAAGGCAGCCTTCATAGCGGCACTCAAAGGCACCTCCTTCTTCTCGATCTACTCGTGAAACCGAGAGTAGATTGTCGGGCTGAGATCCAAGAGAAATCTAAGGACCTTGTATATATTTTGGCGAAAGCTGGAGCCTAATCGGTCAAGAAAGTCCTTACGCCTGTTCACAAGCAGTTAAGAGGAGAAGACTGATGGGTGACCGGGACTTCCACTCGGGAAGGAGAATCCAGAACTTGGATAGGACTCCCGATAGGAGCCTCATAAATGGCAGCCCCTTCCACTGCCTGCCTTATGCTGACGGACCCTTCATCATCAGCAGGGTCACGAGGACCCCTGCGAACTTGGTTCCAACTCCCAGGAATGGGAGTAAGTCGCGACCTATCAGCAATTATTGGCCGCGGAGCACTCTGATGACCGCGACCGGGAGCATTTGGATTACCATGGCCGAGAGCATTTTGACTGTCACGGCCAGGAGCGCGTGAAGGACCGCAAACCTCGAATGCGGCCACTGCCGCGAAGATCCACAGTTAGATTATGAACGGTCTCATATTATGTTGACGGATCCTCAAGAGGTTTTGACATTGGTTCAAAATTTTGATCAAGTCCTAACTCTTCCAAGTCAATGCTATTGAGATCTAATAAAAGAAGAATATGGTAACAGTTAGCATAATATGAAAAGCAAAGAGAAAATCATATGCCAGACCAATCAGTTAGACCAACTTACCGTCAGGATGGGTCTGGCAATGAAACAAAGCGGACAAAGGAGAATTGCCCATTATATATTTAGCGTTGGGAAGCCAGACGCTAGGAACCTTATCCTCCATTTCTTGATCATCAACAGTATAATTCTCGACATTATACTCGAAGTAATCAAATGCGTCCTTCTCGACCTTAGAGAGACCGTAATGAGGGACACTCTCCATTGGGGAGCAGGGTTTGATAAAATTTCGTCGAACGGGAAAGGTATCAAGAACCTTAACCTAGTAAAAAGCTGGTTGTCAACACTTCAACCTGGACAACTTAGGATATATACAGTAAGTTTCCCTTTGGCCGACATGAGCGACCACCATCCCTTCTCGGTGAAGGACCTGTTTCTTCGTAACCAATGGAGCTGTCGGAATAAATTTCAAGTTTATGGAAAATATTTGAACCGACATACCCATATGAACGTGATCAGATTTCTGACGACAAGGGGAGTCAAATGAGCCAAACAGACAATAAAGTCCCTCAAATTTTTGACTAAAGTTAGGTCTAGCGGAAAGCGCAGCCCAAACTCAAGATAGTGCGCATAAATTGCAATATGGCCGTCAAGGCAGTTCACCACTTTGGCCCCTTTGTCCGACATAACCTACCGGTAGTCATCATGAAAGGCGTACAAATCCTGGGCGACACGACAATAGTCCAAATCGACAACATCTTTCCGCCAAACAGGACATAATTTAACTGTTTGCGGACCGCTACTGTAATCAGCTGCTGGCAACCACACACTATAACACTCAGCTTGCTCTCAGTCCAGTATGGGCTCGGGTCTGGGACTAGAAGCAGCCCTAGAACTCTCACCTATTGTAATTTCAATGACGGGCTTCCGAGAAGGGAAAGATCCCGAGTCAAGGTCCATAGCGTCATCATTAGCATCCTGCTAACTGTTTGAGTGAGAGGGAAGGACCGGCAATTTGGTCTCGGCGTCGGTAGACGAGGTCGGTAGTATCATCCATAGGTGCTATTGAATCACTGTTAGAACCTTAATCAATAACAGGAAGATGAGAAGTGTCGGAAGGACGAGCAAGTCGGTCATAAAAATCATCTGAAACAACTACCCCAGCATCTTCCAAACTATCTAGCGCATGCTCCCTCAATGGCGGAACATCATGTCCGGGAATAGCATCAGGTGGGGAATTTTTAATTGTCCTACGAGCTAAAATTTGATGCCTCAACTCTCGTAGCGTCTGTTTATCACTACTATCCCTTGCGGACAAATATTGGAAAGTGAGGTTCTCTTGCTCATGGGTTAAACGATCATTAAGAAATTTGGATCTAAGTTCCCTATCCCTATCGGCAGTAAGGGCTAAGTCAGCTAAGAGTTTTGTCCTTCCTTCTCTAAGGTTATAAGTGGAAGAACTCTGTCCGCCATCAACAGAGGAGGGAGAGGAAGGGTCACTTTTAGTTATAAAGGCATCACTTGGAGTTTTCTGACTATCAGATTGGTCCGACATGTTTTCAAAATAACAAAGAGAAAATACAGGCAAGCAAAAGGAAAAGAGAAGTACCTGGAGAAAAAGCTCCGCTGGAAAAAATGGCAGAAAATTCCAAATACTTGCCGGAAAAGCCCAGGGGATCTCCGAAAACACCAACAAAGGTTCCAAGCACGAAAATCAAAGAATTCCCAGTCACTGGATGCCGGAAAAGGCTAGAACTTCCCTAGAGAAAAGCTAAAAACAAGAACTTTAAACCCTTAAAGAAACCCATGCCAAGAAATGCGGCAAATGGCGAAATTCCTCAAAATTAATGAAGGAAAAGTAACCCAGATGACATTGAAAGATGTATGGGAGCGAAGAACGAAAGTTATGAGTAAGAAAATTCCTCGACTATGGGGGAAAACTCTTAAAAATACAGAGTGAACACCAAAGGAAGAAGACGTTGAAGAAAAGGGTAGAAAATAAAAAGAAAAGCAGTTCTCACCTTATAAAGGCCTGAAGCGGACGGTTAATGAAAAGTCTCTTCAACTGCCTCCTTGGATGCACGCCAAGTGTTGCATACAGGGGTTATCCTGATAAAAAAACAAGGCAGGATTCTAGGAAAAGTAATGATTTCACTTTTCAAAATTCGTAACTCCCTGAGCAGACACGTGGCAACGCAAAATACTCAACCAACATGTGATGTTTGCTTGCATCCCTAAAATAACATTAATGACGGTCGCGACCCCCAATGATGCTGGGGGCATGTTGTATGGGTAGCACCCAAGTCTGCTAGCGGACGCAAGTGACCTGTGTTTTCCATGAAGTTCCCAGGATGTGACCTCAGTATGGTGAATAAAGTCACCTCTGGTCATGGTCCGAGAGCGTGCTAGCGGACACCCAATGAGACAAAATAAGGGAATCTTCTCTCCAGTCACACTCATCTCGTGTACAAGGATTACGCACCCTGTCAGAGAAATAGTACATCTATAATTAGCCCATTGGTACTATTCTGCAGGTACATTCTGAACACTAATTTCATATCTTTATATCTCTACTTTCTCTCTCTAAATCCATATCGAACACAACACTGACTTGAGCGTCGGAGGGAGTTTCCTCGCATCCCCCCCGAGGGTAGTTTACGTTTGTTTCCTTGCAGCCACACATACTGGCGAACACCCTCTCTATTACTGACGGACACGTTTGAGGACCGTCACCGTTCTAATACCAGAAGAATTATATACTTGGTTATTTGTCGTATTAGTTATTATAATTTTTTTTGCAAGAAAAAAGCTATTAGCCTTGGATACTATACTTGGTATGTTTGCTGCACTATCAAATAAAAAAATAGAAAAGCCCTATTTATCCTTCTTTATATCTTGGCATGGTAATTCACAACTAATTCTTGAACTCTTCCTCTAAATCTTACTGTTTAGATTGTTCATGTAATATTTATCTACATGTATAAGAAGGAAGAAAAATGTCAGCTCTCAAGACTTATCCTTTATATTAAGCACCTCAAATATACCTAAACGAGTATTAAATGTCTTTGAAAAATAATAGGTGGAGATTGCTAAACATCTTGCCATGAAAATTACTTACGTCATGTAGCATTTTGACATCATTGAGCAGCCCGTGACAATTTCGGCTTGGAATGACTTGGCAACAAATGATTTCAATATGCTACACTCTTGGGCTGATTCCTTCATTCTCGTGGGCTTTACGTCTTTGAAATGATCAACCCATAACGGTAATCTGCTTACTCAATGGATTAAACCACACATATGTATGTTTAATGACGTGCTTTCTCTTAGGCTTTTGTTTATGTTGATTTTCGCCTTAACGTCATATGCTGTTTTTGGGACGTCAACAACCAGATTATGATGATTCAAAGATAATAAATGTGAGGGGGATCAACAGGGAATGGCACAATGAGATGGTGACGCGGAAAAACCCCATTGAAGATGGGTAAAAAACCTCAGGTGGATATGAGTCCACCAATCCACTATATGCAACTGACATTCAAAGTGAACGACAATCAATACACCCTAGGATGATAGATCTAAGTACAGTAGTTTATATGTAAATGAGAATGAAATTGTAAATGATGCTTAGCAAAAGTAACTTGTGCTCTAGAGTATTCAGTGAGTAATAGTAATAGTGGCTTGTAACTTGATTCTCTCCACTCTGATTAATGAGCTTCTATATATCTCCAGTTGTAGACGCCATCACAAGAATATCAGAGGTAGTTGCAAACAATCTTGCATGATCTTCCTATTTCAACGCCATGACCTGTGTACATGTATTCGAATATTAACCCAACAGATAAAATGATGACCGAATCATCCCCAATCTTCGCTGGTCCGTGACTCCCTTGACTTAGTCTTAACATCACGTCACTACTCGTTATGTCAACGTCGACCTGCAAAAATCTGACCATAACAGTTTGCCCCCAATTGTTGAAATGGGGATATCATAAGAGTCATGAAACAATTGAAACTCTAGTGGCAAGAATCATGCGTAATCTAAAACGTTTTGTTAAAAATAAAACAACTGATAATAAAAATCAGATATTCCTTGCAAGAGATAACTCAAGGGTCAACCATAAAGATAAACATGAAATGAAGATAAATTAACTTAGCAATTAATTTCTATCTGTTGCATGTCAATGATCAAATCAATCGTATAAAAAGTCGTGCCAGCTGAGCAACTGTCACACGCCAAAAAATCAAATTTTCTCTCTCAAACTTTCTGATCTCCACTCTCTCTAGAACTCGCCGCAGCTTTTTCTTTCAAGAACGAATTGTCCACCAGGTAATCTTCGCATCTTCTAGCTACGATTTTTACGAATTTCCTTTTGCTCTTGAATCAATGGCTCCGAAATTGTACCCTACAGTTATATCTAGTTGGATCACTGATGCTTTTGAGAGGAAAGACTTGGAGCGGGATATGTTGGCAAAACTTCTCATCAGCCTCACGAAGCCTCGGGATAGCATTTTCAGTCTACAGCAGCTCATTGAAGGGTATGAGTTACTTAGTTTGTGGAACATTCCTTTACCTTTTTATCTCTAGATCTACTTTTGGGGTGGGGATGGAAGGTTATCTGCTTATGCTTCTTTATGGAGTGTTTGGTTGGTCGGAAAAGTGATTTTTACATTTTCCTTTGTATTGTTTGTAAAGGGCGGAAAAATACATTTTCCTTCTAAAAGGAAGGAATGCCACTATTTCTACCTTATTCCTTCGAATTTCCCTTCTTCGATCCTTCATCTCCCTCCCATTTCTATTTTAATCTTTTACTCTAACTTTTCATTCTAGGAACCAAACAAAGGAATTAAAACCAATTTAATAGTGTGTTTTCTCCTAGGATATTCTACACTCAAAATGTTGTTCGCGCAACCAAATAGAGTCCTAGGGCATTATGGGTTTCTTTTAATCACAATGTAATTTATGTATGCCAGGATTGAATTTGTGTTGACAAACTTGGAGGATACGGTGACTGATGCCCCAAAAGCACCGGAATTTCTTGGTCGGGTACTTGGTAAAGTTGTCTTAGAAAATGTCTTGTCCTTCAAGGAAGTGGGTGAATTGATACACAAAGGTGGGGAGGAACCAGGTCGTCTTCTACATATTGGGTTGGCAGCCGATGTTCTTGGGAGCTTCTTGGAGATGATAAAGTTGGAGAAAGGAGAATCGACATTGAATGAGATTCAAACAAGCTTCAATCTTCGGTTTGAGGATTTTCGACCTCCATATCCTCTTAAATCCAAGAAACTAGAGGTGTTTATTATGTAAGTGATGATGATGATTCATTAAGCTTAAATTTCCATTGACATTGATAGCTAGCTTGTGAAAGATAAAGATGATCTTTCTATACAACATTTTGTGCACAGTTTGGCATTTTTCCTCATGTATATTTTTTGCAATATTATAAGAAGTTTACATCTGGAAAATATGAAGTATTTAAACGTGACTATATTTTCCTTTACGTAAGAATATTACAAGATGGTCAAGATGGAGTATGTGAATAGTGTCAAAAGTTAATATGGTACTAAAAAGAAGAAATACTTCTTGGTCTTGGCAATGGATTTGGTTGATAAATAAAAATAAATGAGGATACGTTTATTAGCAATCATCTTTTATTAGGTTTTGACACTTTTTGTTTGCTTCTTCCATTTTGCAAACCAAAGTTGATTTAGGCTCTGTTCGGTTGGATGTAAAACATCTTCAATGCAAAGCTTATTTTCCTTTGTTTGGTTCAATATAAAAAAAAGCTATGGAAAAGAGAAAAATGGAAGGGGAAGCTAGAGGATGGATAAGAGGAGAGTAAAAGGTTGCTAGGAAGGAGGGAGGAAAATGTGTTTCCCTTCTTTCTTAAAGGAAAATGATTTTCACTTATACAAGAGCTCTGTTCCATCGATGAAAAACTTGTTTTACACCCCTTTCCAAACCAAACAACCAAAAGTGCGTGAGAGGAAAAGAAAATTTCATTTTCATGGAACACATATTACACCTTAACAAAGAGCTGAATACATGCATATATGTAAAGCCAATTTTCCAGAGTTAGTTCCATTTTTATTACATAAAAATTTTCAATTAGAGCTAGATGAATCTCTTGTGCTCAGCGCATTCTTGTATCTACCATCAGCGTTCACCAAAATTCAGCATTTTTACATGCTCCAAAACTTTGGAAATTGGAAGTTATTATGCATATAAAGAAGGGATACATCTATACATGTTCAATGTGATTGTCCTATATATCCCTTTGCAATCAACGTTTTATTAATTATTATTCAAATGATATTGTTATACAACCCCCTCGTTATGCTGATGCAATATGTAGGTCGTGATTTCCTAATTTGCTATATCTTCTAGTTCATAAGTCAGGAAAATAAAGTTGAGGTAGCTTGGTTCTGAAGTCTCTTCTTTTTAAACATCAATTGTTCATTCGATATAAATCTCATCAGAATATACTTCATTAGTATTTTCATCAGTCTATAATACTGGAGCAATAGCGAACATTTCTTGATAATAATAAACTTAATTTTGGTATTATTGAATTCATAGCTAGTATTTAATCCCATACAACGCAGTAAGGCTAAATATTTAGACTATTTAATTAATTAAAATTAGTCATTTAAAAAAAATAGTTTCCTATCAATTTTTTTAAAATTATGTGCTACCCGGCTTCTCGTGATAGAAATAGAAAGAAAGTTTCAAAGATAAATAATTTTGATAATATTCTATTGTTCTAAACTATTGACCGTAAGATATTGTTCTCGATCACTCACATAAGGATTACCGACTCTTAATCTTCGTAGGGTTTGACCAAAATGATTTTTCACGAAAAAAACCTTTTCCAAGGGAATATGACAATTGTCCACCAGGTAATCTTCGCATCTTCTAGCTACGATTTTTACGAATTTCCTTTTGCTCTTGAATCAATGGCTCCAAGTAGGTGTAGTATTAGAAACATTACTAAGGCGCATGAAAAAGTGAAAATCAAAGAAAAAGTAGTAGAAGAAAAGAGTGAAATTGATGAGGAACAATCAACCATGTCTGAGGAGAACTTGATGAAATTCTTAGACTTAGGAAATTTACCAACCGACACGATTTTGAGGAACGCTGAACTAAACGAACGTCCTGAGGACTGTCCTGACGACTGGGTTGTTCTTTATGACTACCCTTTCAAAATTGGTTTCACACTACCTTTTTCCCCTCTAGTTAGAGATCAGCTACATATTTATGGAGTGAGTCCAGGGCCATTGATGTCTTAAGCATGGAGAGTTTAGAGCGTCGTTGATAGAGTCACTGCGTCGTGGGACGATCGATTGACTCTTCAAGACCTAATGTACTGCTATAAGGTTAGAGTCAAGAGTAAGAACCGTCTGGCACTTCATGTGAGGGCGAAGAAGAACGCGTTGATTGAGGGGATGTAATCGAATGATAGAGGCTGGAAAAATCGATACATCATCGTCCAAAAATCATCTTTGGGAAACTTAGGAAGTTTTTTGAATGGAGGCTGGAACATAGAAGGTTATAAAATTCCTTTTGATTTTTCTTAACGTGATGTCGTTAACATTGTGCTTACGTCATTCTTCTTGCAAATCTGAATCCTAAACTGCTGGGGTGCTCAGAAGTCTCTGAACAAAAGTGCGAAGAGTTTTTAGAAGTGGACGTAGAAGAACAGACGTTCAAGAGGGTTGTCGTTATAGATCAAGGAAGCTGCTCTACAATGGCATCAGGTAATCGTTTCGCCTAAGTAATTTCACTTGTCGCTCCCACTGTTGTATTTAAAGGTTTCCTTGTGTTACGATATAATCTACTCAATTGAGGCAAAGAGGGTCAATGGACAACAAGGCTATTACTGAAGCACTAAAGAAGAGGAAGATAGAGAAGGAACACGCCGAATGGTCGGCATCCGTGAAGGCGGCGTTGTCGTCACCGGCAGCGTCCGTACAAAAAGATAATTTCGCTGTTAACGTTGACGATGACGAAGTTGACGCTCCTTTTGCGAAAATGCAAAAGTCTAAGTTCTCTGCCCCTCCTAACAAACGGGGTCCATCCTACACTGTCGCTGTCCCCAACGACTTTATGTCGTTGAACAGGTCGATCTGGCCTGAAGCTAAGAGCCTTCTTTTCCTTGTGCTGAGGAACGCTTGCAGGAGCGTCCCATGCCAGGGATGATGTCAGATGGCATTGAGCTAATACTCCAGGTAAGATAGTTATTTCCTTCTTGTGTATTACTATGAAACAAAACGTTTCTGATTGTTGCTTTTGTGCCCCAGGCTTCCCAAAACTTCTTGATAGCGAAAAAAGAAATGCCATCTCTCATTAGGAGTCATCAAATGATGAAGGTTAGGATGGAGAAAAGTGAGGCGGCATTGAAGGAGAAGGAATTTGAGGTCCAGAAAACTGACTTGAGGGCGACCAACACTGAGAACTTCTGAAGAAGAGGGAAGAAGAATTACAGCTGGTGAAAGGGAAGGCTGTGGATGCTGAGGAAACTCTACGCATTCGTGACCAGGAAGTGGAGACGTTGCAGGCACAGGTTGCTGGCATGAAGACTGATATAGATGGTCTTGAGGCTAAGGTGACAACTCGGGTGAAGGCGAAGCTGATGTACCAATTTATGTTGGGACGCACATCTTCGTGGGACCCTAAAAAAGAAATTGACCTTTACCTGGAATGGGTTGATTCCATGAAGAACCTGATGGACGCTGATGAGGGAACCAAAACTACCGCTGAGTCATCTTTGGTCGTTGGCCCAGAGGAAGGTGGCGCTATGACTTCTAGTGCTGCTTTCATTGCATCTGATGCTCCGGATGTTGGTCCCTTGGAGAAAGAAGGTGTGCCTGAGATCTAAGCGTCTGAAAAGTCTGCCGATGTCCCCGGTGTTTAATCATTTAAATCTTCAAAACATTTATCTTTTGCTTTAAAACTTCATTGTCTGGTTGTACTTTTGGGTCACTCATGGGAGCGACCATAACTTATGTTTTACTTGTGTTTTTTGGGCTTTTTATAGGAATGGTCATAACTAATGTTAATCTTATGCACATGTCACCTTGTGTTTTATTCGTGCCGTTTTTCTGGCGTCATGCAAACAGTACAGGTGCTTGAAACCTCTTTAGTCGTTTTGCGTTGTTATCTTTAGAAAAAAGAATACACATAAAGGAACATAAGTTTACTTACTTGGCTTCTACAGATCGTGTGTTTATGATGTCATTGTATGATTACTTCTGCTGTCACAAACTTGTTGCATTTATTGTTACAAGTGTCGTTTAAGTAAACGTCAGAGTTAGTGTCGCGTCGGTACGCAGACTTTATTAACTTGGTTAATCTCCAACTTAGTGAAGAATGTTGTCGTTGATCGCTGTAACTGGACGCGACGAAGTTATTGAGTTCAAAAAGTGAAAGATTGTAAAATAACGCACAGTAATTCTTTATCGTTGCACTTTCAACGACGTTGCGATGACACATACATCACTTATTGAAAACACAAAAAAAAAAAAACTAATCTAAATGACACTACAAAACTTAGCTAGAAATGGTATTTCTTGAGATGGACAGTTTTCCAGCTTCGTGGGACCATAGTTCCATCTCATCGTTGCAATTGATATGCGCCATTGCCAATGACTTTGCTGATCTGGTAGGGACCTTCCCATTTAGGACCTAACTTACCCGCGTTTAGCTCTTGTGTGTTTTGGAAGACTTTCCTTAACACCCAATCGCGTTCGCTGAAGATTATAGCTTGTACGTTTTTTGTTAAAACTACATGCGACGATCTGCTGTCGCGCCGCCATTCGTACTAACGTTGCGTCTCTTAGCTCTTCTATGGTATCGAGGTCGTTAGCCAATTTGTCGCGATTCTGCTGCTCTGTCATTAGACCATACCTGGCAGTTGGGATGCTAATCTGATACGGTAGGACTGCTTCGCAATCATACACCAATTAGAAAGGCGTTTGACCGGTCGCAGCACGCGGCGTCGTGCGATTGGCCTATAGGATGGATGGTAGTTCTTCTGCCCATTTCCCTTTCCTAGCTTCGAGACGCTTCTTCAGCGAATCTATGATAGTCTTGTTACTGGACTCAGCTTGTCCATTGGCTTGAGGATATATGGAAGTCGACGTCAATAGTGTGATATTCCATTCATCTCAGAAACATTTGGTTTTATCACTTATAAACTGCGACCCATTATCGCATATAATTTCTTACGGTACTCCAAACCTGCAAATGATGTTAGTATGTATAAAAGAAATCACATCTTTATCACGTACTTGTTTGAACGACTCTGCCTCTATCCACTTAGAAAAATAATATGTTAGTGCCAACATAAAGACCTTTTGTCCTGGGGCTGGAGGTCGCTTACCAACTATATCCATCCCCCATTTCATGAAAGGCTAAGGAGTTAAAGTAGGATGTAAAATTTCAGAAGGTTTATGCGTCATACTTGCGTGTCGTTGACAACTGTCACATTTCGTGACGTACCCGATTGCATCTTGCTTCATTGTTGGCCAGTAGTAACCCATCCTTAATGCACGATTGGATAAGTTGCGTCAGCCGGAGTGATTACCACGTGTTCCTTCATGGAGGTCTTGTAGGACCTGGTTCCATTGACGCTTCTCCAAACATCTCAAGTATGGCCCCGCTATGGATTTTTTGAATAAGACTCCTTGTATGACAACAAATTTGGACGCTTTGAAGTGTAACTTTCTTGCTTTTGCTTTGTCATCTGGCAACACATCATATGACCCCAACAAGTCAAGAGCCAAAGGGGTCCGAATCCCTTGTCAGTAGAGAATATGGGAGATTCAGAGGTATGAATTCCAAAACCTTTGAAAGATTCTCTACTCCTGAAAAGACATCTATAAAGTTGTCCTAATAGAACAGGAGCCAAAGCTACTTCTTCAGAAGTAGAGGAGATGTTAACAGCTAAAGATAGTCATAATGTTACTACTCCTCCAGCTCTAGACATCATCAATTTGGAGAAAGCAAATGTGAGAAAAAGTACTTCCTCTTGAGAAGTAACTTCCTCATTAGTATCCTTATTGAGGAAGAAATCAACAAATTTCTGAAAGCCACACTTGCTAGCACTAGCAGAAGGACTAGCAATCTGGCGAAAAGTTAATAAGTATTGACTGTACAATTGATTGTGTTCTTTAACATGGTGAAAGATAGGAAGTTCAATTCCACATTTACCTGTTGGAGAAGTCCCAGTAATAAAGGCAATATCAGCTAATGTTACAGTCATTGGTCCCCATCGGAACAAGAAGCAGTTGATGGTAGGGTCCCAAGCATGCCGGTAAAGGCGGAGATATAGCTCCATCAAAAGGGATGGCTTCATAAGAAGCTAGTCTTAAGAAGGACAATATTTTATTTTTGGACCATTTGTCATGAAAAGGTTTCATTCGCAAAAACCATGCTCTTGCATCCACTCCTGAAATCCAACCTTTAAAAGGTTTGTTGGTCAAAGGCCAATGCAGATGTTGAAGGGATTTTGGGGCAAATGGAAGCATTCTAGGCTTATTATCTTCTAGAATAATATGGTCCAAGAATGGGTAGCACTGTTGCTCTAAGACAAGTTGGCGCTTTGGTTTTTGAATCTTGAAAGGAAAACAAGGACCAATAGTGGCAATTCTCTCCTCCAAAGGAGTATTAGAGTCGAGCTTTTGTTCACATACGCAACACTTGAGACTTATAAGTCCCAAGGTTCACTCTAATGGCGTTGCATAATTGACGGGCTGCCTCAGATTGCATGGCATCGCGTTTCTTGGCAAGTGCTTCACGAATTTCATCCTCACGAATTCTTTCACTAGACATGGTGAATTGAAATTTGAATTGAAATTTAGTGATGGTTGTGAACTTTTAGAAAGAGAATTAAATTTGCCTGAAACTCTCCGATCTTACAGAAATCCTTAAAAAGGGTATTAATGGAGAAGACAACTAAAATAGAACAGTAAAAGAGAACACGTGCACAATACGTGATACGTTTTATTTTAGATCATGTGTAATTGGGTCAAGTTAAAGCCTAGTTTTAACAAATTAAAACATAAGGTCCTGGAGTCATCTAAAAGCCAATTTTCAAAGGGAGTGTGATTTAAAGGCCCATTTCTGAAGAACAGTTATTCTAAAGCCCATTTCCAAAGGGCGTAACTTTTCGTTTTTCAAGAGACAGTAAATCCCTTTATAAAAGGGGTAAGTGTAAGGAAATCTTCACACTACTCATCTCTTGAAAGCATCATCTCCAAAAAACCCTTTCATCTCCTAACCTTCCCAAAAACTTCCATCTCCAAAAATGGACGCGCCTCAATCATCTGCTGAATCCTGTATCACAGGGATGCAAGAGGTCAACCCACAAGAGGTTGACCAACCCTTCCTCCCTCCACCAGGAATACTGGAAGAGAGAGAAGATGAAGAGGAAGAAGAAGAAGATGAGGAGGGCACCCCTCCATCATCAGACAAATCTGATGATGATGAAGAGGATGAGGATGAAGATGATGACGAACCCGCCGCAAAGCGGATGAGGGTCGACGAGGAAGATCTCCTCAAAGAACCCTTCACCACAGAAGAACGCTTCTTCTATCCTAGTGGCGATGACTCCAGCGACGCCGCTGCTGGAGATGATGAGGAGGATGAAGACACCGATGGCGACAAGCCACGGTCTCCAAAGGATTAGACATAAGCCTAGAGTTTAGAATTCTAAAATTCTAAACGAATTTTGTGAATTTTTATCCTAAGATAAATTTTTTTTAAAAAAATCTAGGTTGTCAATTTCCTTTTTCAATTAATATAATGTCTCTACTCAGTCCAAGTTTATTTTATCTTATATCTGGTTTGCATTATTTATTTTGCCCAATCAAAATTGTGCGAATTAAATTATGTTGTGTTATTCAAAAATAACTGTCAAATCAAACAATGCAAAATTCACAGTTAAAATTAAATAAAAGAAAGAAATAAAGTGACTCTTGGGATTCTAGTCCGAGAAATGACTTGTTGGTAAGAAGTTACTTCAAAAAGTAATAATTACCATCTAACTCCACACGTCACCAATGACCAATCCCTAGCAGTGACGGGACGTATTAAGGAGTTAATGGGCAAGCCCATTCCTATCCACTAAGGCCATGATTTAAAGTTATTAAGATCAGTTATAAAAATAACTGAAAGAAATTAAGATCAGTTATAAAAATATAACGTGATACAATCATCTAAATATATAATACCAATCGCTCCATTAACCCCTAACAAATAGGGACAACGATTATAATTATCATATTATAAATATGCTACCTTAACCTTGAGCATTTTTCACTCATAATATTTTTACTCTACCATTAACAAATCCAAACACATCTGTGAGTATGGCTAACCAACAGGATGTTCCTCTACCATTTCCCGGTGAATGTTGGAGGCATCGGTTCAATAAGGACATCACACAAGAGGATTGGGAAGAGTTTAGAGAAGAGGAGATGAAAAAATGGGAACTCAAAATCATAAGATTCTTCGAAAAAGACCCAAAGGTCCAATCTGGAGACTCCGAGGAGCAAAGACCTAGTGCAACCATAATGGGGAGGGATATTGACTTCCTAGCGTTGAATCTATGGCCGAAAATGGAAAAGGTGGATTTATTAAAACTCCTAAGCATTTGCAAGGCATGGGGAAAGGGCATTGCAAAACAACAATTTCTGCCTGAACTCACACTAAAGTATTACAGGTCCATAGTCTGTGAAAGTAGTTTGGGCGTGTTCACTAGAAAGTATAGGGTAGTCCAAGTGGATGAAAATACGAGTTTTAAAAAACTCATATAATACAAATGTACATGTCTCTTATGGCAAGAGTACTTATCAGGAAGGGGCATCCCTATGCTATTGAATGAAGACTACTCTAACGTTGATGAACATGAGGAGCCACAAATCACCATCAGTTTTGCTCATCTCTGCTCTTGATCGATCAAGTAGCATGGCAGATATTTAGTAGTCCTAGTCATCGTATGCAGTTTAAATTTTCTTTAATAAACTATGTACTTAGTATTAATATCGTTGATGACTGTTTTCTCATGATTCACTTCATTTATGGAATAAATCTTATTTTATACAATATGCTTCCATATCAAGTACCAATTGCAGACTTGGTTGTTATTCATAAAATGAATAATGAATCTAAGGAAGTAAGTATAGGCCCAAATGCCTAAAAAGTGACATATTAATTTTAAGACTTATCAACAAATTGGTAATCTTAAAATAAACAATAATCAATTAAAAATCCATAAACTTCTCGAAAAAAGAGGTCAAAGTACTCAATTACTCACTGACCCTAGAAGTTATTATGAAAATAGCCGTTAAATAAAATAACTTGGTTGTTTAAAGGGATTTGGCCACAACCCCCCATCACATTTTCATTTCAAAAAATTAAAATGGATTATGAAGCATATGCAAACTTGGCAGCCGAGTTTGATGATGATTGTTTCAATCATCGCTTCGCCCTCAACATCATATAGGAGGACAAAGAGGCCTTCATCACAAATGAGAGGGCTAGATGGGCCGAGCAAATGACGCGCATCTTTGGCGATGCACCTGTAATGGAGCCAGAAGACCCTGGGCTGGTGGAGTCAAGCGCTACAAAAATCGGTATAGATATCAATATCTTGTCCACCCACATATGGCCCAAATTAGATGGGGAATCACAAGACAAATTGCTAACAGTTTGTAAGAAGTGGGGCAAGGAAGTTTCCACTATCTTAAACTTCCCAAGGCCTCAAAGGCTGAATTGGGTATACGCCATGAGTTTAACTCTTTCCTGCACTCAGATCTCCCTCAAAGTGATGAGGGCAGAAGAGGGCCAAGATGAAAATCAGGGAAGGATAGTCCTTTTTAAGTGTGTCTGCCAACAGAATATTTCCTTCCTTGGATGTATATCGCACTGATCGACAGGAGATATGCCTGGAACAATAGCTACCATAGGGTTATCTTCAAGGCAAGGTTCAACAACTTCCCTGGAGAAAATTACTACTTTGCAGTTATTAGGAGTAGTGCAGGGCGCGAGTTGGAAATTGACGAATGTAATGCTATGGTAAACATAGTATGTAAAAATCACTTCCAAATGCTGTCTCTAGACCCAAGCATTTTTAATTAAAATGTAACTAATGATTTTATCTTCATAAAGATAAATCATTTTATCAATGTTATGAAATTACCTCAAATGGTAATCTTATTAAATATATTCTCACATATTTGCAATGACTTAATTGTTTTGGAATCAGTTTTGGTTCGCCAAAGTGAAATAGAAACAAACACGTGTCCAATTAAGATTCGCATCCCTTAAGAAACCACTCTAATAAAGTTAAGTGGTTAGGGAGAATTATTGAACGGTTAAGGCATCAAAATGCTTTATATATATGCATATGTGTAACCTCTAAAAAAACTCAAAATTTTAATTAAAATGGATTGCACATATAACCACATCTTTCGCCAAGCTGCTCTAAAACATATGCCATATCCATCAAAATGCCCAAATCATCACAAGGCATTGAATGTCATATCAGGAGATAAAGATGAATTTATCAAGAATGAAGCCACCAAATTGGTTTCTTCTATCCAAAAATATTTCGGGGATAATCCTGTCAGACAACAGGATCCGAAAAATAAAAAGGGATCTAAGGCCTTCCAAATAGGGTCCAATTTAGATCTCATGAAAGAATGGATATTTCCTAAACTTGAAAGGCATGATCAAGTCACATCTCTTCTGGTTTGCAAATCATGGGGCAAAGTTATTACGGAAGAAATGTGGAAACCTAACATGCCTTGGAGATATCTAAAGAGGCTTTTTGTTAAAAGAACAACAAAGAAAGTAAAATCTATAGATTGATGGATGGGTCATCATCAAGAGATTTGGTACAATACAAATGTGCATGTCAAATTTGGTATGATCTCATGACCTATGATGTAAGTCCTTGTTGGTTATCTCCGAATGATCCTACAAGTTCGCATCTTGAAGATAATTTCTTAATGGATTTCACAATGGTTAGAAAGAAAGGGGAAGGAATGCACGAAAGGTTATTCTTCTCAACCAAATTCAATCATCCCAAAAGAAAGTTCATCGATCATCTTAGGACAATGGAAGAAGTCACATTCAGAATACTACTGGATGACATTGGCTATAACCATTGAAAGTCCTTCTCTGCTCATAATTCGTGGGTGATGAGTACATCACTCCACAAATCAGGGGGGCAATTTGTTACTACCATTTTTAGATGCCCAATAGCATTTATTATGGTACATTGTATTAGATCTCAAAAGGATTAATTTGGTTTTAACATGAAAGCCCAACAAGAGTATGAAGCCCAGTAGATAAAGTCAACACAAGTCAAAGTCAATAAGAGGAGATTGCCAATACCATCAGGAGATCAAAGTCAAGAATGATAAGCGTACGAGTGGTTAAAGAGCAATCATTAGACGAATCCACATAATGAAGAACGTGTAAGACTACAGTTGTTCAGCGCCATAAAACGGTTGAAGGTTTGAATCAAAGATGATTCAAATGTTTTCCCTCTAAGTAAGCACGAAAGTTACGCATCATGATTCTCTATAAATAGAAGAGCGATCATCAAGCAAACAACAACAACACACAAAACAACTTGCAAATTACTCTTTTTTTAGCGTAGCCTAGCCAACCCCCTTATGGGGTTATAGTTTAGTCCTTAGACGTAGAACATGTTCTGGCGACGAATCTTGTAATTCTCCGATTGAAGCAAAAAACCATGGAGGTAACTCCCTTCGTGTCTGCCCTTTAGTTGTCCAACCTGGCTTATCTCCCTATGTGATGTAAAATTCTCTCCTAAAAGTTTGTGGCATGTATGAGAATGTTGTGCTTTAATTAATAGATTAATTATTGTTTGCTCTATTTATTGCACTTCGCTTGAATTTATTAGGCGTTGTGATTTAATCCTAAATTAAATTGCAACAAAGTACGTTAGCAAGGTTTTATCTAATTAAAACCGGTAACCCCCAGGGGCTAAGTCTCCCGTGACATTCAGTACCAAAATAAACTGCAATACCTCGAATGATCAATTGCTTCCCATACGAATAATCACTAAACTTCAACTACGAATTTTCCATAATCTCAATCTATATTACTCGATCTTCCTCAAATAGCAATTCACACTCCAAGCTAAAACCCCCAATAGATTTTTTTTTTCACCTTTTCAAATTTCAATCTCAATACTCAACCTTCAATATCTCAACCTCTATTCCTCAATTCTTAACCAACTAATATACCAAATCAATTTCAAACAATCCCAAAAATCTTTCTTAAACTCAAATGCTATGATATGAAGATCACGACAACTCTAAAACAACCTTGCTCTGATACCACCTGTAACAGCCCGCACTTCCGAGCTGCTAGCTAAACACACTTAAGATACACAAAACACAATCAACACTTAACAAACCTCGAATTTACATTTATTCGCAGCAGAAACAAAACCCATAAAAGAACAACTTGAAAACCATATATCAGATTATAGAATACTTCCAAGTAAGGCATCTAACTATAACCTCAACCCACCATTTTATAACATAAAAATCTTCCTCTTGCTCAATAAACATATTCCAAGTCCTCGACATCAACCCTGCAAAATCACTAACAATGAACTCTGCCCCCACCAGGACAGGTTCCAAGAACAAAATCAGAAAAAACTGAGTACACACACTGTCCAACCAGAAATTCATTTTAGTGGCTTAAAATATAGTTGCGCAGTTTATTACTCATCAAGTGGAACCACCCCAAAATTCAATATACTTAAAATCAAATAGTTAAAAAAATGTTTTTATTACAACACCAGCAACCCCTAACTAGAAAGTTCGATAAAGAGTACACATACATCTACTACAGATAATAAGTTTCTTTCCATAAGGACAAAGTTCAACAACAATTGATTACATAAGTTCATCCCAAAACTTCATTTTTGGTGGCTTAAGACCATTCATATACAATTCATGCTAGAATTCAGTATGCTTCACAAGTATGGCGCTTGCTTAAAATTTCAGGATTACTATCCTTGCACAATCGCATCAAAGTAAGAATTTATATCATAAAGATCACCACTTAGATCATTCAAAACCCTTTAGGTCTATAGCGTTTAATTACTTGGGTAAAGTGAACACGAATAGAGAGGGGCTCCTTACACAAGGAACCGACTGTCTCTAGACTAATGGAGGTCGTCACCCCACCGTTTAAATATTTATGCTTGCAAGCCTTAACCAGAACATGTCCCATTTTTAATATCTACTGGACTTCACCCACCCAGCTAGGGTTCGGAAGGAGATCACCCATCCTCCAAGGGTTGTTGTTCATACCGTACCTTATTTGGTATCGGCCTTTACCCACTTGTATCCATAATTTACTTACATAAATAGTTTAAATGTACAGTTTATTTATACCACTTGTATTCGTAGTTTATTTGCATAAATAGTTTAAATGTACAGTTTATCAATACCGTACCACATATTCCAAAGAAAACTTATTCATCCATGGAGAGGAAAAAGAATCACAACTACTATAGTATCGCTAATCATTTGCAAGACTTGAATCTTCTTTTGAAATCTTTTGTTTTACGTTAACAATTTCACATATTGGTTAGGAATAAAGATATAAGGAAATAATCAATTCTTTACTGCTTGTAAAAGTCATATAGGCACTTAGTGGGCTCATTTAAACTTTATTAAAGGGTTAGTTAACTTGAACATGTGAAACTTTTGTCAAAGTAATTGCAGCAATAACATTGAACTTAAAATGAACATAACTTCCTGCTCGGTACTACGAATTAGGAATTTCCAAAGCTTAATCTCAAGAACTTTTAGGTCATGACCCTACTCAAAGGAGCAATACCCGCTCCATAACACATAATGATTAGGATCTTCTTCTTCTTCTTCTTCTTGGTCATTTTCCTCAATCGGATCCCCTTCAGCAGGCTCATTTTCATTAGGATCTCCCTCTCCAGCAGGCTCATTTTCATTAGGATCTCCCTCTTCCTCATTGTCTAAGTCAAGCATAGGTGCAACATGATCTTCCTCAATCACTGTGATGAACGTCCTATTATTCCCTTCGTCATCGGAAATGTAGGTAACAGTTCAAAGGTTTGATGCTATATGGTAGTCCTCGGGTATGAACTCATCCTCAAAAGTTTGGTATCTAGCTCTTTTTGTAGCTCTAGGTGACGTTTGTGGCTCAGTTTTAACTCTGGGATTCTCAGAATTCACATCGACAGCCTTAGTTCCCGAGCTTTCCCCCACATGATAGGTTCCTCTAACTGGAGGTGATGAGGTAGAGGGCTCCCAACTTCTTTTCTCACGAATTCTCCACTCATTTTCACAGGTTTTTAAGATCAGTAATGAAATGTCCTACAGTAGGAAGGTACTGACTCCAGTAGGTGTGTTTGGTTGCATTAAAAGCTCCATTTTCTGACCATATATCCCCATATCTATGGTGTATGAAAAGGTAGGGTTCCTCCTTAGGGACGTACTGCAGCATAAAATATATCTTCTCCATTTCAGTCCTTAGTCTAGTATCTCCCTGTAAGGTCCTATATTCCATAGCAGCTTTCATCTTATAGGTCCAGATGTCCCAATCTTCCGCTATTCGGTGTTTCATCAGGTATTCCTTAGGACCTATGTCGTAAACCATCTGCGAAAATAAAGAAGGAAAATAGTCTAAGTTTTTTTTTTTTTGTGAATTTAAGGTTTTTAAGTATACATTATATATAAACATATGTAAGAGGTAAAACGATTATTTTCAATTTTAGAACTCCAAGTTCAAAATATTTATGACAATTTATATGGTTCTTTCCTAAAATATTCGAAATAATGTTTTAGTTCAATAGCCTTTTTGAAACATCTTTGGAATATTATACCAATTCGAAATTAATTTAGTGCTCCTAACCACTATCTATGTACCTATCCTTGTACATCCTCCTAATTTATTCATACTTCGAAGATTTCAAAGAACCTTTCACAAATTCAATCAAGCAAACCACACCACATTTCATATAATCAGAACATTTGATTCATTCCACAGTATTTGCATACTTCCTATAGACATATCAGACAAGGCAAGAAAGGCATTACAAATAACATCATTCCTATGATTTAATGCACGCAAAAGTAATCTATATGGTCTTATCCCATACTACCCATTTTAAAAACCTTTTGAAATATCTTTGAAAGTATGAACTTTTGGCTTTGATGACCAGTTTTGTAACACCCTCAAAATCCATACACGTCTAAACTACGTTGCATCGACTTTGGGAGTGTTACCGCTGCGGTGAAACGCAAGGCTTATCGAAATTAAAATGTTAACAACTTCTTATTAAGAAAACTACATTGCAGCGGAAATAAAATGATTACTTTAAACTACAACTCGGGAATCACCATTGACCCCTTTTATTCAAACCATTAACTACGAATATTAATAATCCTATAAGTTCAACAAAAACACTTAAGAGTTTATAAACCAGAAAATATCCCCCGTATGCCCAAACTCATGCAGCATCACCAGCATACCTAATTTGCCCCCCATTGAAATATCAATGGTTCATCACAAGTCAACAAACAACACAAATAACAAACAATCAGCTATGCTGAGTACGTACATAATCAGTTGAATAATACATTAAACATAAACAGAATAATAATAATCATTCCTAGACATGATACCACAAGAATATTACAATTCATTTTTATAGTTTAATTGGCATCGAACGGGCACCGTCATCTTTCTAGATTCATACGGGCTACTTAATCCTTAATAGACAACTTGGTATATTAGATGGAATGTAAATACGGTTTCGTTCCGTTCCACATCCATCACCTTAGTATGCATACCCCCAAGATCGTACAGAACCTTCCGCCTACTTGAGTTATCAAAATTTGTAAGGACACTATTGTCGTCACAGTAGGCCTACGTAGGAGTGTAGAACAAGTCCCACACTCCCCCCATTGTTCATTACTTGTAGGGAATTCGACTACAAGTTTATTGCCAACAATCCTTTTTAGCGATACTCATTCATACAACATTAAGCATATTATTTCTATAACATCATATAAAATCCCTTAGTTTAGGCAACCTCTTATAAATCCTTGCTACAATTATTAATCATAGCATTCCAATCCAACATCTCATTTCATGCTTGTGATACAACAGAATTACGCATTCCAATAACAATTCATTCTATTTCACAAGTCATACAACCAGGAAATACATACAGATTTCCAATTGATTTCATGTTGTCAAACAATCTCAACAATCATAATCAACCACAGTTCTCTATCATGATTCTAGGTTCCAATATGACAATCATAACCTAAACATGATACTAATATATCGAACTGAACTAGTACACGTACGTACCTTGTAACGAAGAATCTTCGCTGACTACTTAAAACGCTCCGCTTATGAAATTGGGACCTAATCGAATAATAAAAGTAATTCAGTTCTAAGTCCTTGATATCATTAAAATAAAACCAGCTTAACTAACTATGTAAAACTTAGTGTTTCGAATAATAAAAGTAAACGTTCTTGTTGTTTAAACTTTCTTTTCATGAACTCAATTGAAACTAACATATTTAGGACTTAATAATATGTTTGAATCTGATTTTTGTTAACTTACATTATACTTGGATTATAATAACAAAACTTACACAAATATACATAAGTGTAATAAAATCAGAATTGACAATTATAATCATCCTAAGGACTAATTGTATAATCAAGAATCTGATTTCTTTTAACTTTTACTATACTTTATTTACAAAACCAACTTAAACCATTATACACAAGTATTATAAAAATCAGATTTGAGAAATAGAGTTATCATAAGAACTAAAAACATAATTATAAATCTGATTTCTTTTACAAATTCTATACTTTATTTATAATTACAAAACTTAATCAAAGATAAATAACAAAATCAGATTATATAAATTAATTTAAAGAAGAAAAGAGGGAGAAAAACCACCGAAGACTGACCACCCGCGGCAGACTTGCGCGCCGGCAACCACGACGCACCACTCCGGCTGATGCTATACTAACTTTAGAATTTGCTGGGTAGGACTTGGGAGAAATTAGAATCATGCTGATGCTAAGGCTTTGTCTTTCATCATGTTTGGAATTGTGGTAGAATTATGCCAATGCCTTCTTTTATTCCCTTTTTCAACTTTCAAGACAAAAAGTCAACTGCTCAAACAAAATGATTCTTTCACTACTCGTTTGTCAAAAGTTTCGTGGGCTAAACTCGACCAACCTGAATCACTACTCGTTTTGATCCAGGAGCAAGTACAAGTGATTCAAATGAAGATGAGGTTCAAGAGTTGATGCTTGGCAAGGGGATGGACGGTGTACGTTCCATTAGTTTCCATAGACTTGGAGGCAATGAAGGTCATTGTTGCATTTCATTAACAAGCGTCCAACAACGTTTGGAGTAGAGTTTGAGGTTTGTGGCATTTCCTAGTTCTGTTAGGAAATGTAATTACACTTCCTAGTTCTGTTAGGAGTGTTAGAGGTTTCCTAGTTTTGGTTGTAATGTTGTTTAATTACACTTCCTAGTTGGATTAGGAAAGGTAGTTGGTTATACTCCTAGTTCTGTTAGGAGTTGGTTGTAACTAGGAGTCTATTTGTTTTCAGTGTTGCAAACCATGTTGGTTTGTGATTTGTTTTCGAGTCTTTCTAGTGTTAGAACTAGAGTAGGAGTCTTAGAACATAATCATGCATTACTTGGGTGTGAAGCATGCTTGGTAATGGATAGATTTGTTTAGGCGTGTGGAGTAGTTCTTGTTCGATTAGGACTCGGACAAGTAGTTTTATATATATGTTGCTGTTTTCATTAATGAAGATTAGATTTGATTTTTGTTTAACAACTTATTGTTGAGTTTGTTAATTCGTGTGAATTAGAAAACATTAAGAACGTGAGATCGAGAATTCAAAGCTGCGAGATCACAAAACGTTTGAAAGTTCCTAAGAGCAAATCTTTTGAACAATTAGACACAACCATTAGTTTATGCTAAGAGCTAATCTTTTCATAGATTATTAAACGTTGAAGGTAGTTAAGAGCTAATATTTCTTACTAGAGACAATCTATCTTAGTTAGTTTAACAATTCGAGACATTAATCAAGAGCATTGGAGGAGTTGTCGGACTAATATAGATCAAGTTTGGTATCAGAGCAAGGGTCACTGTGACGGCACGTGAAGGCGCGTGGGAACTTGGAATTTGGATGTTTTAGATCTTTGGATAGCTAACATACAGAGCTACGTGGAGTCAAAATTTCAGCCCGTTCCGAGCAGTAACGAAGTCGCAGCGAGACAAACAATAGGACATAATCATGGAGATAAGTGAAGAGGATGCGCAAAGGGATAGGTTGCTAGCTGCTTTAGCAAATCAAAACAATGCCATCCAAGCCGCCCTAGAGAAACTTAGGTTGGAAGTTATGACAAGGAGACCACCTGATGAAACAAGACCTAACAAGGACGAAGATAGGGGCATGAAAATCGAAGTACCTGACTTCGATGACATGTTGGATGTCGAAGGGTACCTAGAGTGGGAACGATCTTTAGTGAGATTCTTCGAATACAAGGATACATCTGATGAGAAGAAACTCAAAATTGTCGTGCTTAAACTCACCAAGAATGTAGCCATATGGTATGAGGGGTTGAAGAGAAAGAAGGCACGTCAAGGAAAGAGGATCGACAGTTGGGAAGAACTCAAGCGCAAACTACAAAAACGGTATGTTCCTACCACCTATCAACAAGAGAATTACATAAAGTTTGCAACTTTGAAGCAAGGGTTGATGAGTGTGAGGGATTATCTAGGGGAGTTTGAGCGTCTTTCTGTTGTGTGTGAAATTGAAGAAAGGGAGGACCAAAAACTAGCTAGGTTCATGGGAGGCCTAGACCAAGAGATTGCGGACAAAGTAGAATTGCAACCATACTTGTCTTTTGAAGAGACGTGCAAGATAGCTATGAAGGTTGAGAAACAAAAGAAATCTCGAACCACAAAAGCTTACACTAAACCTTTTGTTGCTTTCAAGACAAACCCTACCACCAATTCAACTACCAAGGAGGGCAGTAAAGATTGTAGAATGGAGGCGGAGAAGCAAAAGGGGAAGAAGAAGATAGGGGGAAAGGAAATCGAAAAGGTTAAGTGTTTTAAGTGTCAAGGCTACGGGCACTATAGAACAAATTGTCCTACTGCTAGAGTGATGACAATGCAAGACATAGAGGAGATCAAGGAGATTGAAAGGGTAGCATTAATGGCTAGGGAGCAAGAAGAAGAAGAGGAGGAGGACATATGCAATCCGGAAACGGATGATGAGGAGCGTGTGTTGGTCCTTAGAAGAGCCCTCCATGTCACTAGTACACCAGAGCATGAGGAGCAAAGAGAGACCATATTCCACACCAAGTATAGGGTGAAGGACATGGTGTGTAGCCTAATCATCGATGGAGGTAGTTGTGCCAATGTAGCCTCGGCAGATTTGGTGGACAAACTACACTTACCTACAACTAAGCACCCGAATCCCTATAGGTTGAGATGGTTGGATGATGATAATGAGGTGAAGGTGAGGAAACGAGTGCTGATGACGTTTTCTATTGGAAACTACCAAGATGAAATTGATTGTGATGTGGTACCAATGAGTGCGTGCCATATATTATTGGGAAGACCATGGCAGTTTGATAGAAAGGTCACACATGATGGAGTGAGCAACGTTTATAAGTTCTCAATGGGAGGAAAGGTGAAGTCTTTATTACCCTTACCACCATCAAAAATCACTCGACGTACACCACCAACACCCAAGGAGACAATGTGCATTAGAGGAAAGGAATTTGAGAGGGAGATGTTGGAGGAAAACGTGGTATTCATGTTAGTTTTCAAGGAGGTGAAGGAGGCTAGTGAGGAGAAAGATCCGGGGTTACAGCACTTGTTAGGCGAGTTTGACGATGTTTTCCCTAGTGATTTACCACCAGGACTACCACCTATGAAGGGGATTGAACATCAAATTGATTTAGTTCCCGGGGCAGTGATACCTAATAAGCCACCATATAGGAGTAATCCTGAGGAAACTTAAGAACTCCAGTGTCAAATTGAGGAACTTATGGAGAGAGGCTATGTACGTGAAAGTATGAGTCCTTGTGCGGTGCCAGCCTTGCTAGTACCAAAAAAGGATGGAACTTGGAGGATGTGCATAGATAGCCGAGCTGTGAACAATATCACCATCAAATATAGGTTCCCTATACCACGGTTGGATGATATGTTAGATGAGTTGTGTGGTTCCCAAGTGTTCTCCAAAATTAATTTAACAAGTGGGTACCATCAAATTAGGATGCGTGAAGGAGATGAGTGGAAGATCGCCTTCAAGACAAAGCATGGCTTGTTTGAATGGTTGGTTATGCCATTTGGATTGACAAACGCACCAAGTACATTCATGCGCCTTATGAATGCTATTTTGAGGCCTTTTTTAGGCAAGTTCATTGTGGTTTACTTAGATGACATTCTAGTCTATAGTAAAACCAAGGAAGAGCATCTGCAACACTTACGCCACTTATTCCAAGTATTGAGAAGCAAGCAATTGTATGGGAAATTAGAGAAGTGTTCGTTTATGCAAGAAGAATTAGGGTTCCTAGGATACATTGTATCCAAGGATGGAATCAAGGTGGATCCAAGTAAAATTGAAGCAATATCAACGTGGCCAATTCCAAGGACTATAATGGAGGTACGTTCTTTTCATGGGTTAGCTTCATTTTATAGAAGATTCATCAAGAATTTTAGCACTCTTATGAGCCCTATTACCGAATGTACGAAACAAGGGAAGTTTGAGTGGACTAAAGAAGCACAACAAGCCTTCGAACTAGTGAAGGATAAGATGTGCAATGCACCAATTTTGGCCCTACCAGATTTTTCTAAACCCTTTGAGGTTGAGTGTGACGCAAGTGGGACTGGAATTGGGGCAGTTTTGATTCAAGGTGGAAGGCCTATAGCATATTTTAGTGAGAAATTGGGTGGAGGAAAGCTGAATTATGTTAAAAATATTGAGTATCGTCTTAGAGTTATGGGATTTGTCTTAGTTATTGATATCGTTTTGTTACTTGAGGAAGTGAGATTAAAGATTGATTAGGTCCAGATATTTCTATTAAAATATATAATATACTTTGGAGAAATTTAGTTAAGAATAATTAAGGATTAAGAGGGAATTGAGAAGAGTATCCAAGATAAAAGCCTTGGAAATTCTGGTTAATACATAAGCATGGGAAATGACGATTCTACCCCTAATATTAAACCGAAAATTACGATTTTGCTCTTACCCATTCCCTATATATATGAGAGGAAGGTCCTCATTCATTTTCACCAGAATCATTTCACAAGAAATACACAAAACACACATCTCTCTCCTTCCCCATTCTCACGCCATTCTCGCGAAGCAGCAGGTCTGCTTTTGGCAGCTTGCTTCTCTTGGCTCCTTGCTCTGAAACGTGCATGCAAACACTTCCCTAGGTTCATCAAGGTGTCCTCCATACTGGGCAGGCGTTAGTTTTGAAGTCCCATTCCTGTAACCCTAAGAAAAACAAAGGAAGGTGAGTTATGGCTGAATTTCAGCATGCATGAGGTATATTAGTTTGAAACTTGATTTCTTAGGGTTAATTACTAACTTTAGGGTGATGAATGTTTTGCCTAAGGTCCTAAGAGGGTGCTGGAGAGGTGGTAAAAGTTACTAAGTGAGATTTGATTTCCTAGACGCCAAGTTAAGGTACACAAGAACCACCCTTTGAAGCTTTACTTTCTTAATTGTTAGCATAACACTTGTTTATGGAATTTATGAAAGCTACGAATATTTTTTGTGTGGGAAACCTACTGTTTTGTTAAGAAGTTATAAGTAGTTGATTTCAATGTGTTAATTACGATTTGTGGTTGATGATTTTCGAATTAGAAATCGTTGCATGTCAAGTTCCTCTAAAACCGATCAAACCATGCTTCTACTTCGATTGAGCTTTGTTTAGATGCCTTCATTGTTGCTGCCCTTTTATGGTAAACTACTGTAAAGTACTTATATTGTTTGTTGATCAACCTTGTATCACATCTTCCTCTTATATTAAGTACAACTTCTGTTTGAAAAGTAAACAACACCTAAAAACTCAACTTTTCGCTTAATCACTTTCTGAACTTGTAAACCCTTGTGCCTTTGATCCTTTCAATGTTTTTTCATGATGAATACCTACTGCCTTTATATATATTAAGTGTGAAACCTAAACTTTGGCTAAACCCAAGAAGTACAAGCGATCATTACATAAGACCATTGTCCATTAACACCAAACCCAGAACCATCTAAATTGATCTATGTTCTCTTTGTGGGAAGTAATCTTCTATATGTTAAGTGCACTCTTTGAACCCTTCACCTACTGCCATATTTTGATAACCCTGCCTTTAATCATCTTTATTAATCATAGCACTCTTTCGAAACATAGTTGTTAAGTCACCTTTCCAAATATAGTGGAACTTGACATAGCAAACTTGTTTTACGAAACTTATTTTGATAAATTAAGATAGTTATGAAGTTGGTTCCATCAAGTATTGAGACTAAAGTTTTGTATATTTAAGTGTAAGTTTTGCAATTATTAAAAGTCTAGTTTTAGAAGGGAAGTAGTTGCGTAAGTAGTGATGAACAACACTCACAGAGCGGGTATGTTCTTTAAGTATTTGGAGCGGGTATTGCTCCGGAGCGGGTATTGCTCCATTATGAAGGGTCATGACCTAGAAAGTCTTGCAAGCAGGAAATAAGAAAGGTAGGGAGACGTCCCTCAAAAGTTTGGAGAATTGGCTTTGCCCTCCATTCGTGTTCCTTCCCAGAGCAAGAAATATTTTGATTTGTATAAAGATGTTTAAGTAATCGTTGGAAAGAGTATAATGTTGCTTATGGAGAGTCACATGATATGTTCATGATGTTGTTATCATTTTTACATTAGTAAAAAGGAACTATGCAATAAAGCGAATAAAAGTGTTTGAAACCATAGTTATGTTATTACTTCAAAATGAAGTCTACTTTCAGCCACCTTACTATTTTGCAACCGGTGGGACTTGTGTCGGGCGTAAGCCGATCGTTTTTGTTCTATTGAACCCGTCCCGTGGGGGCGATTCAGCTATTTTGGCAGGACTAAACTGAAGGTTAAAGATTAGCTTAAGTCTGGAATGTTCGTGTTATGTGAACAGTCGCTGCGTTGTGTTTTCTGTATTATAACGACTATGTTATGTAACTATATTTTGAACTCAGTTATCTAAATACTTAGACTATGATGTAATAATTAAATAATTTAGGTTGTTTTCATGATATGCTTAGATACTTCCAGATTCCCTAACCTCCCAAGGGCAAGGTGGGTTAGGAATCTGCATTAACAGCATCTCTAATTAGCAGCTTAGCTCTTTAATTAATTATAGTTGGTCGTAATTAAGCTGCTATTTGGGGAGGGCTGTTACACCTAGGGTGTTCGAACTAGGTGATCTTGTGTGGGTGCACCTTAGGAAGGAGCGTTTTCCAAGCAAACGCAAACATAAGCTTATGCCACGAGCTGAAGGTCCTTATCAAATATTGGAGAAGTATGGTGATAATGCCTACAAGGTGGATCTTCAAGGGGAGCATGGTGTGGCTGCTACTTTTAATGTTGGGGACTTGACGCCTTATTTAGATGATGAGCAAGTACAAGAATTGAGGACAATTCCTTTTGAAGAAGGGGAGGATGATCCAGGAGCAAGTACAAGTGATTCAAATGAAGATGAGGTTCAAGAGTTGATGCTTGGCAAGGGGATGGACGGTGTACGTTCCATTAGTTTCCATTGACTTGGAGGCAATGAAGGTCATTGTTGCATTTCATTAACAAGCATCCAACAACGTTTGGAGTAGAGTTTGAGGTTTGTGGCATTTCCTAGTTCTGTTAGGAAATGTAATTACACTTCCTAGTTCTGTTAGGAGTGTTAGAGGTTTCCTAGTTTTGGTAGGAATGTTGTTTAATTACACTTCCTAGTTGGATTAGGAAAGGTAGTTGGTTATACTCCTAGTTTTGTTAAGAGTTGGTTGTAACTAGGAGTCTATTTGTTTTCGGTGTTGCAAACCATGTTGGTTTGTGATTTGTTTTCGAGTCTTTCTAGTGTTAGAACTAGAGTAGGAGTCTTAGAAGATAATCATGCATTACTTGGGCGTGAAGCATGCTTGGTAATGGATAGATTTGTTTAGGCGTGTGGAGTAGTTCTTGTTCGATTAGGACTCGGACAAGTAGTTCTATATATATGTTGTTGTTTTCATTAATGAAGATTAGATTTGATTTTTGTTTAACAACTTATTGTTGAGTTTGCTAATTCGTGTGAATTAGAAAACATTAAGAACGTGAGATCGAGAGTTCAAAGCTGCGAGATCACAAAACGTTTGAAAGTTCCTAAGAGCAAATCTTTTGAACAATTAAACACAACCATTAGTTTATGCTAAGAGCTAATCTTTTCATAGATTAATAAACGTTGAAGGTAGTTAAGAGCTAATCTTTCTTACTAGAGACAATCTATCTTAGTTAGTTTAACAATTCGAGACATTAATCAAGAGCATTGGAGGAGTTGTCGGACTAATATAGATCACGTTTGTAAAATGGTCCTTGGGCTAATCTCGACCAATCTGCTTTTTTCAATAAATCTCACTTCAAAATCACCATAATATTCAAGTCATCATGCCGACCCAGTATATGTATCCCTTTAAAGTAGGTCTCGAAAATGTTTAGTGTACATAGCCTAATCTCTAACTAATCAAAATATACAAAGAGGTTATTATCAGATGACCTACGAGTATACTTAAAGAAAACCTTCTTGTTTAGGGATCTCGGGCTGAGGTTTTGGAGCAAGAAATCTTGAAATTGCGGCTTAAGGTTGATTAGAATGAAAAATTATCCTCCATGAGATTTGGTTTAGTTACTCAAACTAAAATTATGACCAGCCTTTTATAGTTATATATGCCTACGTAGCTTTTGGTGCTAGTATCACATATTTATCTCACTATGATCTATCACCTTTACTTTGAGGAGTTGAGGTGCTTCCATAATCATGTTAGTGATATATCTTGAACATAAGATTTTGTAGAGCATCACCATGTGACTTGAAGAATACTTGAGCAACAATTTCTTTATCTTTCTAGATTAGATGCGTTAGGCATGGTAGCCAAAATATTTGTGTGGCTCCAACTTTGAAAGGAATTTAACACATGATGTATTGTACAGAATGAAGATCAGACACTTTGAAAGCTGGGCACATTGCCTCCCGGACTAATCATTTTATGGTCCTGGATGGGAGAATTATGCGAGGTTATATCTCGAAGGTCTGAATGGTGGTTACTTGCACCACAAGGGGCATTCTTCAGTTATTGGGAGTTGCATATCCTTCCCCGTTCCCACATTGTTTATCCTTTTATGTAATTTACTCAAACTTGTACTTCATTGTTCTGTATTATCTGTGAAGTTTGAGAGCTATACTGTGTCATCAAATCAGTCAGGAAAGAAGTCTTATTTTATGCTATGTGATAGTTGGTCTATGATTTAGGACAGAACAGAATCTACTGTATTCTTTGAACATTGCACAATAGATTTGTAGATCTTCTTATCAATGTCTCAACATGATATTTTTCCTATATTTCTGAATTTGTTTGGACAAGTCTTTGATCATCACCTAGTTTTTCTTGGGCGTATGTGGATTGAAAGTTAAGTTAATTTGACTTTGCAGCAACAGGTTTTGCATACTGTATATATAACTCATAGGGTCAACACCACCGAATCGGATCAGTTAACAATTTTAAAGCATGCCCAAATTTATTTATTGATCCGTTTTAAGTTGAAAATCTAATAAGTTGCCTACAACGACTAATTCGATTTTCAGCTCTATTAACTATTATTTAATCCGTTAAAACAGGATTAATTAACTTTACTTAACCGCTCTGCCCCCACTCGTTCCTATTTGTTTCCGAATCAGTTAAGCCCATTGACCGAATCAAAGGGGCGACTCTAAAACTCCAAATAGCTTTAGAGTCGGTAGCTAGAAAATCGTCTCTTAGGTGACACTAAAGACAATTTGGAGGCCACCACCAAAGGTGTTTTTGCAGTAATGGATGCTAAAGAAAACATTTAGGGGAGATATGAATTTCATTAATTCTAAAAGTTACTTTTAGGAGAAACCTAGATTTTACTATTGCTAAAAAGATGTTTTAGAAGCAACCATTAGTTTATTAATACTACAAAATCCTTTTAGGGGCAACCTGAATTTCACTGATGTAAGAAAAAAAGATTTAGAGGCAACCATTATTGCATTAATTCTAAAGCTACTTTTAGGAGCAACATAAATTTCCCTTATGCTAAAAAAAATAGTTTTAGAGGCAACCATTATTTCGTTAATGCTAAATCTAATTTTAGGGCAGCATAAATTTCCCTGATGCTAAAAAAAAAAGTTCTAGAGGCATATTATTTTATTAATGCTGAAAACTACTTTTAGGGGCAACATAAATTTTTCTGTTGCTAAAAAAATAGTTTTAGAAGCAGCCATTATTTCATTGATGCTAAAAAGTACTTTTAGGGGCAACCTAAATTTAACTAATGCTAAAAACAACTTTTAGAGGCAACCAAAATTAACTAATGCTAAAAAGCCCTTTTAGAGGCTACACAAAAATGGTTGCTTCAAGGTGTTGCCTCTATAGGCGAATTTTCTTGTAGTGGTAGCTAGGTATTGTTTGAGCATCTGCAAAGTGTCTTCATGCTCCTTTGTCCAATCAAATCCCTTATTCTTTCTTATGACGTCATAAAATAGGTGACATTTGTCGGACGATCTTGATAGAAAGCGGTTGAGCGCAGCGACACGTCTTGTTAACTTCTGCACTTCTTTGACAGTCCTTGGTGATTGGATGTTTATCAATTCTTTGATTTGATCAGGACTTGCTTCGATTCTTCTTTGTGTCAATACGTAACCCAAGAATTTTCCTCTCTTGCTAGCATTTTGGCTGCTGAGTACAATAGTCCACAAACGTCAGATCCACCAGAAATTACATTAATTACCTTAACAGGTGAAGGGGATGTAGGTGGATTCTGCTTTGGCGGGTTTTTGTCGAAGGATGCTTTCCCTTTTTCGTTGAGAAGGTCTTGCAGATGTCCCTTATTCAACATGAAAGTGATTTCTCTCCTGAATGCTATACAATCTTCAGTCCCGTGGCCAAGGTCGTGATGGAACTGACACCATTTAGTTCGATCTTTCTGAGCGTCTGGTCGATCGCTCCTTCTTGGCCAGCGAACGGGTGCATCGATCTTCATCAGAGCATTCACGACGCCTCCAACGTCGACCGAAAAGCCGTATGACTCAACGTAAGGATATGCGTTAGGATCTGCTTTTGTGTGTGTACCTGCGCATTCTGACACATCGTCATTAACGTTGTGAACCTGGTTAGGCCGACTGTAAGGGTGAGATCTCCAGTTGTGTCTCTTCGGTGTGAATGCCTTGCGATCACTTGGACCTTCTGACACTTAACGAGTCGATATGGTGTTGAGGATCACATCATCTTCTTCTAATCGAATTTGGGCTAGCGCTCTGGACTTGACTTCCTCGAACGTTGTGCACGGGGTACTTGGTGAGACGATTGTATAGCTTCGACCTGAGGACGAGTCCTACCCTGAAACATTCAATAGCAGTTTTAGTATCTAAATCTTTAATTCCAATCTTTTCTTTATTAAAGCGATTAAAATAAATGCAAATAGATTCTCCCGGTTTCTGGACGATGCCGTATAAGTTACTGGTCTGCTTTTCAAGGCTGCGACTTCCTTCGAACTTGCTGTAGAATTTGTTGACCAAGGTTGAGAAGTTGTCAATGCTTCCTGGCTTGAGCGACCCGAGCCACTTGAGAGTCGATCCGGTCAGCGTCGCTTCGAAGGATTTGCACATGCATGCTTCGACTAGGTGCCATGGAATGGACGATTGCCACATCCGCTGCTTGTATTGGGCGATATGGTATGTTGGGTCGGTAGATCCGTCATAGGTGGCAGTCAGGATGGGGAGATTGAGCTTCTTTGGCAATGCTACCTTGGCGATTTCTTCAACAAACGGTGACGCTGCATAACCGTTGCGATGCTCGACGATGCTTGGAGTTAGAGCTCCTGGTAGTTGGGACAATAGTCGCATCTTCTGACAATTCTATCTTTCGATCAGGGTCATTCTCTTGGCCATGACATCTCCTTCTTTGGGAGGACCGTCTTCATGAGTTTGACCGTCCCGATCTACTTCACCTTCTGCATCCCCTACATCGTCTTTGTCTTCAGAGTCGGTGCTTTCTTCGTTAGAGTAAGGTTGCATGGTGGGGATGTCGTTGACGTTGTGAGAACGTCGTTGCTTGGACGCCTTTGTTGATGCCAATTCTTCCTGCAACTTTTGAACATGCTCTTTTGACGTAGTGAATTCAGAGGACAGACGCTCATTGTCCTTTTTCATTTGCTCCATCTGAGCATTCATCTGCTCATAGGCGGCTTGCATTTCAGGTTTTTAAGCATGAAATTTTAGTGTTTTTTAGAGTGAAAACTATAGTACTATATTATAGGTTATGAAATTGAGTACTTTAAATCTTTAGAACTATATTAAAGTGAGTTTAAAAGGGGTTTAAAGAAGTTATACCTTGCTGGAGTTTTTATTAATGTACTTATGATGGATTTTAAATGTTAAAGTAATGATTTTTTACGGGTTTTATATAACTATTTAGGTAGTACTAAATTAAGGGACACTAAAGGTTGAAGTTTTAGTGTTTAAAAGAGTTTTAAATACTTTTTACGAGGGTTTAAAGTATTTTAAAGTTGTTGAACTTTTATTAGAGTATTAAAACTTGGATGTTTTGATAATTGGTAGGTGGAGACTTTACTTTGAGTGATTTCTAAGGTTGAGAATGTGGTCGCTCATATTGTCTACACAAGGTACGTACAAACCTATGTGTTATTAGACTAGTATCATATCCTAAGGTTATGATTAATATAGTATCATGTGTAGGGAAATTTTTATAGTTCATATGTGGCTTATATTTAAGTGAATTTGCATGTTTTATACTGTTGTATGAAGTATGTTGCTTATGATGTTTTATACTGATTGATGCAAGCATGTGGGTTGGGAACGTTTATTTTATTAATTAATTCACATGAAGGATTAATAAATGTATTGTTTATTGGATCATGAATTGTATCATGTGGTTCCCTTGGATTTATTATATTAATTACTTTATAAGGACCGTGGGCGTTGTTTAGTAAAGTTGGATATTTACCTATTGACAGGTTGGTTGGTTGTTGATTTAAGTCAACAATAAAGGTTGGTTGGTTATTGACTTCAGTCAATAAATAAATGGGATTAATTATGGGTCAATTGAGTTGTATGATCGCAGTATTTAATCCTAAGATAAAAATTAGAATCTTTGTGTTTTCATGAGATTTATGTTGGTTGTCTTATTGTTGTGAGTCTCAACATTCAATAAATTATTAATATTTAAAGTGAAAAGCGAATAGCAATAAGCTTTAGACTTGTGCACGTCTAAAGTGTTGGACTAGTATGAGTTGGAGTACAAGGTGGTATCCCAATGACTTTTCTTAGGAATGGCTTGATCACCGTGTCCTATTTTTATTTAATTGGTACCTCGATATCGTTGGTCGCGGGAGCACGGAGTCGCGCCAGTACTTCGTCTTCTATGTTGAAGACAAGTTTTGGTTGGACAACTCTATCCATTGACTATTCAAATTTATTAATAAAATAATCTATTGGTTTTGTGGAGTCAAGTTTCAGTAGAGTGAGTTTGATATTTTTATGATGTTAATTATTATTTTATCCCTGATTTAATGCTTATTAGTATCATGTTAGGTTATGTGTTTTATTTATCATGTAAGTACTCAGCTTTGCTGATTACGTGCTTTTCTATGTGTCGATCACGGTTATGCCTTATTGATCCTGTGATGAACCTATTTGGTGAGCAGTCATTTAGGATCAATAAAGCATCGATCATTCCAGGTTTGAAGATGATGCATCGATTGGGTTTCTGGGAATCAGTCTGGAGAGCTTGTGTTTTAGCTTCTTTTAATACTTTTATACTTTTGGTTTAGTTATGTTTTTATTAGTTTGAATTTTATGTTGTTTTGACTTTGGCTTGATTTTGGAGTTGACTTTGTGTTTGACCAAGTTTAATTATGTTTTCATGTTCTTTATTTATTTCCGCTGCAAAATTATGAGTAAGCCGATACGTTATCACACGGGCGATAATATTTTGATAATTCTCTATATTTTGTGGGAAAAAAGGTATTTTATAAAATAGATAATTGTCGAGGTGATACAATGTGGTATCGAAGCTTAGGTTTTTATTGGCCTCTCATGCCAATCATTTTTTTTAGGCGCCTAGTTATTTAAAAAGAATTTCCAAAGAAAACAAGATCCTACTTATTCATTGTTCTTAAATCACTTATGTGGAATTCGAAACATTTTTCTTAAAAAGGGTTCGAAATTGTTTTTTTTCGAACATTTTATTTCTTTTTTTTTATCGAAATTTTTTTTATTTCCGGTTTTCTTTTTTTTTCGGGAATTATTATTTGATTTTTTTTTATTTTTTTTCGGTACTCTTAATTCCGAAAATTTGTGTGTCGAAATTATTATTTTTTATGAATTTAGTTTTCATTTTATTTACTGTAATAATTTTGTGAGAGATGGGTAGAATAGGAAGGGCATGTAGGATAGAAATATTATATGTCAGTATTTAAATGTTTTGTTCAGCATCTTCAGTGTTTTTCTTCCCTGCTTAGTTGTTTCACGTTATTCCTGGCTTTAAATTATTCATTTATTTGCTTATTATTTATTGTTGGGGATGTACGCTAAGTGAGAGTATTATTTATTATAGATGTCGTGTTCAACTGTAAACGGACCTTTAGGCATGACTGATAGTGAAGCTGCCCGAGTGGGAAGCTACTCCAACCCTATTATACTTAGTGACGATGAGTCTGATGTGGAGTCTGGCAGTGAGAGCTACATTGGTCTAGATCTTGAGATGCGTTGTATCTTGAAAGTAGGCATCCCTGATAGCGATGATGAAGTAATTCAAGAGTTTGACCGTGCTCGAGGGCAAACCCGAAAAGACATTTATAGTGCTACTTGAAAATCTTATTTGAACAGGGATAGTGATACAGAGTTGGAGGAGGATGAACCTCAACCCAAAAGGATTAAAAGTTCGACTAGAACTGAAGAGCCAAATTATCAGTGTGTTAGTGAAGACATTGAAGATTTTGAAGATGAAATGTTTACTCCAGAGAAATACACGGAAGATAAGGATAGGAATGATTATGTTACTCCATAGAGTATTTATTCATATTCTACGATTAGTTACTTGAATAAGTAGCTAAACTACGACAATTTAAATTTCTTTTCTTTAGCATTTTTATTTTGTTGAGGAATAAGTTTGGTTATTTTGGATTGGAAAAACATTATTATGACCGTTTTGAGGAATAAAAGTAATTATTTAGTTATTCGAGTTGAGTAAGAATTTATTTTAGTACGTGAATGGGAAATATCTTATTTAATTATTGTAATTGATTACATTTGATCCTTATGTGATTATTGATGTGAATAATTATGCATAAATGAATACATGATTGTTTATGGTTTATAGTATTGAACTTAGTGCTATTATAATCCCATAGAATTTTATTTCAATGCGATCTTGTATGATCAAATCGATTTGATGCCTTCGTAGTAAATGGCAAGTAGTTGTGAATCGAAACTTAAAGTAGACCTACGTTAAATTTCAGGTCGAGAAGTAGAATGTCGAACAACGATACCGCTTTAGCTTCTGCTATCCGCCTTTTGGCTGAGAAACTGACTCAAGAAAGGACAAAGCATCCTGATCCTGCGGGGGATATGTCTCAAAGGTTAGCTAAGAGTCGTCATTCTTTAAGGGGCAGGCTGACCCTACGTTTTTAGAGAGCTGGATTAGAGAGTTCGATAAGATATTTGGGGCTGTGAATTGCCCTGAGGCGATGAAAGTGGGTCAAGCTGTGTTGTATTTGAAGGATGAGGCTGATTTTTGGTGGAAGGAGAATGGGAATAGGATTAGTGTTGTGGAATGTTTCAATTGGGATTCCTTTGCTACTGCTTGGAGAGGAAAGTTTTACCCTACTTTTATGAGGAAGCAAAAGGCTCAAGAGTTCATAAACCTTAGAATGGGGAGTATGACTATTTCTGAGTATTATAGCAAGTTCATAGTGTTGTCTAGATTTGCACCTGATGTTGTAGCGACCGAAGAACTGAAAGCTCAGAGGTTTGAGCAAGGACTGACGGAAGAGATTCAATTGGGATTAGGAGGTGAGACCTTTGTGTCCCTAGATATTGTTTATGGGAGAACTGCCCAAATTTATGGACTTCAATAAAGGCGTGGTAAGAAGAATGTTGTGGTAGGTGAGAAAAGGAAAGATTTCAATGCTGGTGGAAATCAGGGAAATTTTAAGAAGAATAGGAATGGGCACTAGCGGACAAAAGCCCATCCAATCCGGTCAAAACCTGGCTTACTGATCCGATTTTGGTTCGGATCGGATGGGCTAGCAGCGGTTATGAGGGACAAACTGATCAGGTCCAAAACCAGATCAGTTTGTCACTAACTGATCCGGTTTTGGGTGAAAACCGAATCAGTCAACTTGGTTAACTGATCCGGTTATCACCCAAAACCGGATCAGTTGGCTCCCCAAAAACCAAATTTTTTTTGTTTTTTTGCATTTTTTCATTATTAATTGATACAAAATCCATAGTTAATAACAACAAATTACTTAGTGCACAACAATGGCTCAATTACGTTTTGATAAATTCTACAACAAACAAACCAATGGTTATATGAAATAAGAGAAAGGATTTACACAATTGCAGCCAAACACCTATGGTTTATAACAAACGAATTGATGGAATAAACGAAACAGAGCAAAGTCAGCCAACGAAATAGCAAACAGAGAAGACAAAACAGAGCAAACGAAATAGCAGCCAACAAACCAAAACAAAGAATGACATCCACAACCAAAAAACGCAAGAAAACTCAGCCCAAAAACAAAAGAAATTACAATAAACACAAATAAAACAAATGAAATTACAATAAAGTAATTACAGAGAACGAAATAAAAAAAACAAACTAATTAAAGAAGACGAAAAAAACCCTAATTACAAAAAATGAAACCTAAATTAAGAAAACAAAAATTAAGAAAAAAATACATGAATTTAAAACTAGAGATTTTTGAGGTGACATTATTGTATTAAGAAATAAATAAATAACAAAATAAACACAAAAAAAAAGTAATTCTGAAACCTAAAATTACATGAATTCAAAATTTCCCTTCTTTGTTCCTCCTTGAACTCGGCCGCCTCAGATTGTTGTTGTTTGAGTTTGAAGCTGAAGAAACGGACGGCTACGAATTCTTTGCCGCATCAAATTCAACCCTATGCTAAGCATTTTTTATTTTGTTTGAGAGGGTGGTGGTGGATCTGTTGATGCGTGGTGGTGGCGAAGTGGATGAGCGGAGGGAGGCGCTGGATGCAGAGGATGGTGGATGATACGTTGTTGATGGCTGAGGGTTTAGATCGTGGGGAAGTGGGTGAGACTTGAGAGGAGGGAGGATAGTGGTTGTAAAGGATGGTGGAGAGTTGAGGGTTTAGATCATGGGGCGTGGGGAGGCTGAGGAGGGAAGATGAGGAGTGAGATTAGCGTTTACATTGTGGAGTAGATGTTGGTGCGCTAAAGATTTAGGAGTAGAGGTGCAAGCACGCTAGAGGGGGAAATATAAGCATGTGGAATGCGCTGAAGAGAGAATGAAGGAGTGGCCTGAAAGCGCGAGAGAATGAAGAGTGGGCTGAAAGCGCGCTGGCCCATAATATGCAGGTCCAATTATCTGATCCGGTTTTGAGATGGACCGGATCAGTTAATATACAAACTGTTCCGGTTACCTTGACGAACCGGATCAGTTGACCCTAACTGATCCGGTTTAGTAAAAACCGGATCAGTTCTCTTGTGTCATATAAGGTTTTTTCCACTAGTGGGGAATGGAAATTTCCAAGGAAGGAATGGCCAAGGTTTTAATGGAGAGGGCCAGTATAAGAGGAGTTACAATTGCAAGAGGAGTAACAAGAATCATCCTGGTAAGGACTGCAAAGGAGAGCTAGTGACTTGTCATTAATGCCAGAAGAAGGGGCATAGAGAGTTTGAGAGTTTTACCAAGCAGAAGAAAGAACAGAATGGTAATGGGAATGGTAGTCAAGGAAGGTCTGGGTACAACCAAGTGAACAACCAAGGGCCGAAGCCTATAGTATCGTAGAATGGTCAAGGAAGCTACGGAAAGCCTGCTAATGAGAACAACAACAACTAGAGCAAAGCTCCGGGGAAGCTATTTGTGATGAGTTACAATGAAGCTGAAAAGTCTGTCGACGTAGTTTCTGGTACTTTTTCTATTAACTCCGTTCTAGTTACAGCGTTATTTGATTCTGGAGCAGCCTATTTATTTATTTCTTCGTCCATCATAAAGAGTTTGGGGTTAGTAGACTTCGAAGTGATTGATTTACCCATAAGTATACCTATTGGAGAAGTTATAAAGTGTACTAAGATGTATATAGACTTACCTTTAAAGATAGGAGAGTGTGTTTTCCCTTCTAATCTTATAGAGTTCAATTTGGGAGACCTAGACGTTATTTTGGGGATGTACTGGTTAGGTTCCTACAAGGCCAAGATAGATTGTGAAGCTCAAAAGGTAGTATTGAAAAGTCCTCTACGAAAGTTAACTTCATATCGACGATTTGGGAAACCTAAGAGTTTTGGGATCATTTCCGCAATGCAAGTGAAGAAATTAGTAAAGGGGTATGAGTAGTTTTTCTGTAGTGTGCGAGATGTGAGCAAAGAAGTCGAGTTAAGAATTGAGGATGTACCGATTGTGAATGAGTTTATGAATGTATTTCCAAACGAGATTTTTGGTATGCCACCTAAGAGAGCCGTTGAGTTCACCATAGACTTAGTTCCTGGTACTGCACCTATTCCAAAGGCACCGTACAGAATGGCACCTCCTGAGATGAGCGAGTTGAAGACGCAGTTGCAAGAATTATTGGAGAAGGGTTATATTAGGCCTAGTGCGTCACGTTGGGGAGCACCTGTGCTATTTGTGAAGAAGAAGGATGGAAGCATGAGGTTGTGCATTGACTATAGAGAGTTGAACGATGTGACAATTAAGAATAAGTATCCTTTGCCTAGGATAGATGACCTATTCGATCAGTTGAATGGAGCAAGTGTGTTTTCGAAGATCGATTTGCGCTCGGGGTATCACCAATTGAAGGTAGCCGATAAGGATATACCTAAGACTGTGTTTAGGACGCGTTATGGTTATTATGAGTTTACAGTGATGCCGTTTGGATTGACCAATGCTCCGGCTATATTCATGGACTTGATGAATAGGATATTCCATGAGTTTTTGGATAATTTCGTCGTAGTGTTTATCGGTAATATTTTGATCTATTCGAAGAGTGAAGAAGAGCATGATGAACATTTGAGGATAGTTTTGGAGACGCTTAGGAAGAACCAATTGTATGCAAAGTTCTCTAAGTGTGAGTTCCGATTGGAGAAAGTAGCATTTTTGGGTCATTATGTATCTAAGGAAGGAGTTTCTGTGGATCCTGTGAAGATTCAAGCTGTTGGTGAGTGGCCTACACCGAAGAATGTGTTAGATGTAAGAAGTTTTCTGGGATTAGCTGGCTATTATAGGAGATTTGTGAAAGATTTCTCGAAGATAGCAAGGCTGATGACTAATCTGATGAAGAAAGAGTCGAAGTTTGAGTGGAATGAGAAGTGCGAGGAAGCCTTTCAGATTTTGAAGGAGCGTCTGACCTCCGCACCTATTTTAACCCTGCCTGATGGAAATGAATTCGAGGTATATAGTGATGCTTCGATGGATTGGGGTGTGTTCTGCAGCAAAATGGGAAAGTGATCGCGTATGCGTCGCGTCAGTTGAAGCAGTATGAGTCGAATTATCCTACCCATGACCTAGAGCTCGCTGCTATTGTGTTTGCGTTGAAATTTTGGAGACATTATCTATATGGAGCGACTTGCAAGATATTTACTAATCACAAGAGTTTGAAGTATATTTTCACCCAGAAGGATCTCATTATGAGGCAAAGAAAATGGTTGGAATTGATTAAGGACTATGACTTAGATATTAAGTAGCATGAAGGGAAGGCGGACGTAGTCGCCGATGCTTTGAGTAGGAAGTCGAGTCATAACGTGAATGGGTTGGTTGTTCTTGAGGAATTGTATCGAGATATGCAAAGGCTTAGCCTTGAGATTTTGAATCCTGGAGAGATTGAAGCAAGATTAAGTGCCTTGTCGTTGGGATTGTCGATTTTCGATGAGATCAAAGAGAGTCAAGTTGGAGACGAGCATCTAGACAAGATTAAGGAGAAGATGAAGTAAGGGAAGGAAGTTGATTTCAAGGTTCATGGTGATGGAAGTTTGAGATTTAAAGGAAGGTGGTGTATACCACAGAAGTGTGAGGAGATTAAGAGAAAGCTTATGGAGGAAGGGCACAATACTCCATATTATGTGCACCATGGTGGTGATAAGTTGGATAAAGATCTTAAGGAGATTCATTGGTGGCCGAATATGAAGCGTGAAGTCGCCGAGTTCGTGTCAAAGTGTCTGACATGTCAGAAAGTAAAGATCGATCATAAGAGACCAATGGGGAAAGTCCAATCCTTAGAAGTTCCTGGATGGAAGTGGGATTCGATATTAATGGACTTTGTGACTGCTTTGCTAAAGACGAAAAATGGCAATGATACTATTTGGGTTATCGTGGACCGTCTGACGAAATATGTCGTGTTCATTCCGATCAAGGAAACATGGAAGAAGAAGCAACTTGCCAAGACGTATATCAAGCACGTGGTGAGACTACATGGAGTCCCGAAGCACATTATTTTCAGATTGTGATTCGAGATTCCTCTCAAAATTTTGGAACGACGTTGAAGATGAGTACTGCTTTTCATCCAGCGACCGATGGTTAGACTGAAAGGACCAATCAGACTATGGAAGACATGTTGAGAGCGTGCGCGATTGATTTCCAAGGAAGTTGGCAAGACCACTTGGATTTAATCGAATTTTCGTATAATAATAGTTACCATGCAAGCATCAAGATGGCACCATTTGAGGTGTTGTATGGAAGAAAGTGTAGAAGTTCGATTTGTTGGAATGATTTTAGTGAGAATATAGTATTGGGGACGGAATTTATTAAGGAAACTGTGAAGAACGTGAAGTTGATTCAAGCTAGAATTCAAGTTGCCCAGGATAGGCAGAAAAGCTATGCTGATTTGAAGAGAATGGAAGATGAATTCCTTGTTGGTGATAAGGTGTTCTTGAAGGTGTCACCGACGAAAGATGTGATGAGATTTGGTAAGAAGGGCAAATTAAATGCCAAGTATGTCGGCCCATATGAGATTTTGCAAAGAGATGGAAAGGTAGCCTATAAGTTGGCTTTACCAATGGAATTTGAGAAAATGCATGATGTATTTCACATTTCTCAACTTACGAGATATATCCCTGATGAGTATCATGTTCTGGAACCTGAAAGAATCCAGATAGATACTAGCCTCACGTATGAGGAAAGACCTGTGAAAATCTTGGATAGGAAAGTGCGTAGTATACGCAATAAGGATGTGAGTATCGTGAAAGTGCTTTGGTCTAACCATGAGTCCGAAGAGGCAACGAGGGAAGCCGAAGATGAAATGAAGAAGAAGGATCCTGAATTGTTCATTGAGGTGAGTTACGAGGGCGTAACTCATTTTCTTTAAGGGGGGTAGAATGCGATAGAATTTCGCGCTTTTTGCGTTATTTTATGGTATTTTTATGCATTTTTATGCTTATTTTGATGATTTGCACATATTGGTTCAAAATAAATTGGTTTCCGCTTCGGAAAATGTGTCCATGTAGTGGCACAAGTGGTTTTAGGATTGGTAAAGTGTGCACATGTTGTGACACAAGTATTTCCAAATGGAAGATTTGAGTAAAAATTTTGAAACTGTGAGGGTTTTCGTGTCAAGTTTCAGGACGAAACTTCTTTTAAGAGGGGTAGACTGTAATCCCCCATAATTTTATGAATTTTATAAATATATTTATAAATGTGTTAGTATTTAAATTATTAATTTCTTAAAGTGTTGACTATTTTTAAAGTCAAAGGATTATTTAATGTTTTTAAATAATCAAATATTTTATTGGGTCGTCCTTTGAAAGTTATTTAATAATTTAATTAGTTTGAGTTGAAGTATAAAGATTTTAAAAGATGGGTTAGAGGAGCCCAATTCAACTCAATCACCCAATCAACCAAATTAAAAGTTCAAATACACTTCCCTAAGCCCACAAGGGTTAGTATTGCAAACCTATATAAACCCCATGAAACCCCCAAAAATCCCCACACAATTACACCCTATTTTCTCTCCCCTCTCCTCACTCGGTTCTCTTTCATCTCCTCTTCCCTCACCTGATTTTCTTCCTCTCTCTTTCTTTTCTTCCATCTCGGCCGACTGCCGCCGCCGGCAACCGCCAGCCAGCAGTGCCGCCGGCCAGTCCTCCCCTCTTGGCGCCGTGTTCTCCTTCTCTCCTCTTTGGTTTAATTCTCTCCTTTTTCCTCTATATTATTTTAATGATTAGTTTTGATGTTTTTAAATAGGATAAATTGTGAATAACCACCTGCCAGATACCCTTATTTCAAAATAACTACCCCAATTTCATTTGCGTTTAAATAACCACCTCTACTTAGCTTAACGTTTTTAAATACCCACCTCTTAACAGAAAAAGGTGACTCCGTTACCTCTGAGGCCTGTTGACACGCTTTTTATTAAATTTCCCGCCAATTTTCCTCGACTTTGACCTATATATATATATATCTCTAACATTGACAAACCTAATCTAAACAAATTTGGCAAAGATTTACTTCAATTCCACTGTGATTCCTCTTGAAGCTGAAAATTCAGGTATGTTCTTAGCAATTTCTAGGGTTTTAATGTATATATCTAGGGGAAATTAGGGCTTTTTCTTGTATTCTTATGAATTCTAAAAATTCTACCTTTATGAACTTGTTAGGAATTTGCTATGGCTGAAAGGGAATCAATTACTTGCCATTGTACTCTCCCTGTTGCAAGGAGGACTTCTTGGACTGAGAAGAATCCCGGACGAAGGTTCATGTCTTGCAAATTCTATGAGCATGAAACGGAGAGGAGGGGCTGCGGTTTTTTTAGATGGATTGATGAGAGACAAACTGAATGGCAGAAGCTATTTATCAATCAACTTATGCTGCAGAAGAGGTTGTTGGAGGGCAGAGTTAGGTCATTGGAAGATGAAGTGAGCAGTTTGCAAGGACAACGAAGACGTTTGGTGAATGATTATGGTAATTTGGAGGTCAAGTATAAGACTTTGAAGGGTGAATTGAAGCTGAAGAAAAAAGCCAATCCAAAGCAAATGAAGGGTGGATTATGCAAGGGATTTATGTTTGTTTGTGTGTTATATGTATGTTGTTGATTGCAGCTGCTAGGGCAATATAAGATGCAATTAGGGTTGTATTAGTAAGTTAGGAGGGAGTTTTTTTGTTTTAGTTTGCTTTCCAGTAGTGAGAAAGCTTATTGTTGTAGTAAGTGTGTTAGGAAAAATGAACCAAGTTAGTTAATGAAGAATGAACTTAACTAGGCTATGTAATGGTGGAATGATCATGTATTTTGACATTCACTCTTAATGAAGAATGAACTTATCTTAGCTATATCATCATCCATATGTCAATTTATTGAACTGATATATCAAACAGATTCATTGATGAACTGATATATGTTTTCCAAACTCATATCACACACAAACTGAACAGAAACTGATATTCACACACTTGCACTTTTCCATATCAGAAACTGATATCATTCAGCTTAAACCAAAAAAAATCTAAAGCATACAGTTACTAATATCAGATTACAAAAAATACAGCTTGCTATTAACTTTCAACACATCAAGTTGTACTTTGTCATCCTAACAAATATCACTACAAGTCTCAAAGTTGTTTCTTCTTTGAGCCTTTGAGAGGTAGCTTAGGTCTGAACTGAGGTGTGGATGTTGTTGCTTGTTTCTGAAGTGAAGATTGCCTGGTGACAGGAGGAGCTGTTGGTGGTTTTGGAGGTGCTGTAGATGATTTAGGAGGTGCTGTAGGTGGCCTACATGCTGCTGGTTGTTGTGGCTGTGGTGGCTTCTTTGATATGTTTGGTTGCTTGCTTGTAGGGGGTTATGCACAAATGAAGAGCTTGCTTGGGAGGAGCTTCCTATGATGTTGTACCGCTACTTGCTTGAAATAACAAAAAAAGCATATATATGTTAGTAAAAAAATCTGAAATTTCATATTAAACCTCATAACACAAGTTAGATAAATACCTTCTTAGCTTTGATAGTTTTTTTTGACCTCTCAGCTACTGCCCATTGTGAAGTGCTAGGAGGCCTCCCAACTTCTTTTGTATTTGCTGAAACTGTTGTAGCTTTGCATCCCCTTTTATTGTGTCCCACTTGACCACAATTGCTACATTTGCACTTTGCCATCTTAACCTTCTTTGTTTTCTATTCAGCCTCTTCCCCCATTTCCTTTTTCCTCTTTTTCAAACTAGGTCACCCAGGCATAATCTTATGAACTGGTGGTAGAGGATGGGGTAGATCAATTTTTTTCCAGTAATTAACACCAGGCATGGGGTTGATGGCTTGCCTATATGCATGTAAATATGTCTCTCTACTATAGGCTGCATCAACATAGTCATTTGGATCAGCATTCTTGTCCAAAATGCATCTAAATGCATGCACACATGGGATGCCTGTCAACTGCCAGTGATAACAAGTACATGTCCACAAAGCCAAATCAACTTTCAACTGATCACCCCTATGACTAACTTCATACATATCCTCTCTACTAATCTAAAAGTCTTCTTAATATATGGCATGTTTTTCCCTTCATAAGATTAAACTCCTTGCCATTTCTCATAGTTTCTCTTCATCAGATACCTTCTTAACCATTCCATCATGGTTAGAACTGGCTTGTCTCTTGCCTCCTTCATGACAAAGATTGAATGTCTCGCACATATTGTTCACCAACATGTTGGATTTGCAATTGGTGGAGAATTTGTGCCTTGACCAGTGTTGTGGAGGAATGTCAGCTAAGTATTCATAAGCTTCTTCAGATAGACACTTGATGCTCTCCATGTTAACCTCAAAGAAAAACTAGAATTAATTATATTAATAGATTAGTCAAGTACATAAATGCCATTTAATGAATGAGAAACAAAGAAAAAATTCCATGACATTACCTCTGTTGTTGCCCTTGCTGCATTCCAAAAGAGGGACTTGAAAATACTCCCACTGAACTGCAGTTTAAAATTTGCCCAGATGTGCCTAACACAAAATCTGAGCTCTGCTTTTGGTGCAAGCAAAGAAAAAGCCTCCAACAGTCCCTGTATTTTAAAAAAAACACCATCACAAACTGATTTAATATCTGCACTTAATTGACAAATAAACTATAGACTATACAAATGTATTTTAAGATCATACCTTTTGTCTATCAGACATAAAGGTCCATCCTTCACCCAATGGAGCTCCACCAATGTCCTTCAACAACAATTCAATGAACCAACACCAACTATCTTTGTTTTCCACCTCAACTATTGCCCAAGCAAAGGGTATATATTGTTATTTCCATCTTTCCCGACAGCAACCAAACATTGTCCAGGATAAGCTCCTTTGAGGTGACACCCATCCACCCCAATAATAGGTCTACATCCCTTCTTAAACCCTTCCTTGCAAGCAGTCAAGCACACATACATTCTAACAAACAGTGGGGGAGGTCTCTCAATGCTATCAACCATAACATATGCACTGCTACCAGGATTATGTTCAATAAGAGCATTCACATAGTCCCACACTTTGGCATATTGTTCAGATGCATCCCCATAGATGATAAGTTTACATCTAGCCCTTGCATACCAAGCCTTAGTATACTTAATAACTATGCCAGTGTCCCTAAAAACCTTGTTAATAAAGGCCTTGAGCTTCCAATTAGGATCAGCTCTAAAATCCTCAATGTATCTCTCTGCTAGGTATTCACTAGTCAACTTATTAGTCAATGATTTTCTCACACAATCATGCTTCATGTTCATAGATTTCAATTGCCAAGTACCACTATTAGGTAATTTCCTAGCATTAATTTTGAAATTACACTTCCAGTTTCCCTTATGAGGACAAGCTATCAACTTAGGGTCTTTTCTCAACCTAGTCTTCTTTACATCCCATTCACAATCACACCTATCTTTGCAATAAAGAGAAATTCTTGTGCCATCATTGTGAAGGGTGTAAAAGTCATACCTGTTTTGTATAGCATGCCACCGAATAGCTTTTCTCGAAATATTAGATGAGTCAAACAACATACCATGCTTTGAAACTCAATTGGATGCTTGAAAGCAACCTCTCGGATTGAAGTGTGGACATATTTGTTCATCATCACTGCTACCATCAATGCTCCTCAACTCATCGAATTCATCTTCAATCTCGGCTTGCAAACCGATTTCTTCCCCAAAGAACATCTTTCACAACCCCGTTTTTCCTTTTTGAACTTGTTTCAACCTTGTGAAACCGAAGTGAACCATTCACTTCTTTCAACAAGTTATCCTTTGCAATTATTCCCCTAGTTTTCACAAAAGCTCTTCATGTTTACTACCTTTCAACTCAACTTCTTCTTCCCCAAAGAACCCAAGCAATATCATCTAAGCTTGAGTATTCGGATGAACTCTCACTTAGTGAATCCGCCTCCTTTGTCACTCTTAACAAAAAGCTTTTTCTTTGCCTTTGGCTTCCTAACGACCTTGCCTTTCACCTTCCCCTCATCTTCAATCTGCTTTTGCTTACCTTTTACTTTTCTCTTAGGTTTATCCTCTGTTAATTCCTCTTCACCACTCTCCACTCTACAACTTTTCTTCTTCCTAGCAATGTGTTTAACCCTAGGAGTGGATCTACTCGCCCTTTGGTAGTCCTCTCTCAAACTCTTCTCTCGCTCATAGGCCAAACATCACCTGTCATTTTGTACATCTATAGGTGGCGGATTGAACCTTGGGCTTCTCCTTTGTTCTAGTTTAACTTTGGCCAACTTCGATTTGTTTGGCTATTTTGAGTTGGAGGGTTTGCCGTGGTCAAGGTTAGAGAAGGTAGAAGAAGTTGTGGAGTTTCTTGTATTGGGTCTCAAAGTGGGCTTTTGTTGAGTGGCTTTTTTGGTTGAAATTTGTTCTTGTTTAGGAGAGCTAACAGTGTGCAAAAGCAATCCAAAGTTTGGCTTTTGTCAACGGTTTCAAGCCACAATGAAATGGACTCTTGGTTTGTCAATTCAACTAACCCGAAGGCTTAATGTTTTACCCTTCTCACTAAAATGAAACTTCAATCTACTTGGCAAACTCATACTACTAGCAAAGATATGCATTGTCCGCCATTCCCCATAAATACCTCAAATTAATTGATTCTTTACGTAATTGACAACTAAGGTAACCGAACCCCCCTCATCTTGAACCCTTCCTCCCTTTAATAATCTTCGAGCAAAATCCCCACCAACTTGAAGCCTAATTTGATATTTCGACATTCTAGCAAGGGCAAAACCGAAATGAGGATTCTACCAATTTCATAAGGCAATCAACAAAGCAATTAAAAATCAATCAAAAACGAAAAAGTAATTGCTTAACCAAGCTTCTAATTACTTAATTGAATAATTTATACATAGATTAGTATAGTATAAAGGTTAAAGTTTCAGTTTTTTACCTTGTTTAGGGCATATAATCAACTTCACTGTGCCCCAACTTCACGACACAATGCAGTAACACCCCCGTCACTCACACCTTCTTCTCACTGTAAAAAACTGAGTTGCAGATTAGAGAGAGAAAGAAACAATAATTGAAGTTTGAAGAATTTGAATGAAGAATTTAAAATGGGGAGGGGAAGGTGAAACAATAATTGAAGTTTGAAGAAGAAAGAGGAGAGAGGAAAGAGAGAATAGGAAGAAAAGTATGAAATGCGTGGTTTGTTGGAGGGAGATTAGGTCAGTAAAAAAAAATGGGCCCCACTGTTAACGGAGTCACCTTTTTCTGTTAAGAGGTGGGTATTTAAAAACGTTAAGCTAAGTAGAGGTGGTTATTTAAACGAAAATGAAATTGGGGTGGTTATTTTGAAATTGGGGTGGTTATTTTGAAATAAGGGTATCTGGCAGGTGGTTATTCACAATTTATCCTTTTAAATATTGTTTTGGTGTTTTAATAATTAAAGTTTGTATCTTTAGCTATTTTAATATTAATTTCAGATTATATAATTAGTTTAGTGGAGTAAATAAATTTCAGATTTAATATATATGTTTAAAAAAGGTTTTTAAGCATGAATTTTTAGTGTTTTTAAGTTTGAAAACTATAGTACTATATTATAGTTTATGAAATTGAGTACTTTAAATCTTTAGAACTATGTTAAAGTGAGTTTAAAAGGGGTTTAAAGAAGTTATACCTTTCTGGAATTTTTATTAATGTACTTATGATGGATTTTAAATGTAAAAGTAATGATTTTTAAGGGTTTTAAATGACTATTTTGGTAGTACTATATTAAGGGACACTAAATGTTGAAGTTTTAGTGTTTAAAAGAGTTTTAAAATTTTAAGAGGGTTTAAAGTATTTTAAAGTTGCTGTAATTTTATTAGAGTATTAATACTTGGATGTTTTGATAATTGGTAGGCGGAGACTTTACTTTGAGTGATTTCTAAGGTTGAGAAAGTGGCCTCTCATATTGTCTACGCAAGGTATGTACATACCTATGTGTTATTAGACTAGTATCATGTCCTAAGGCTAAGATTGATATAGTATCATGTGTAGGGAACATTTGATAGCTCATATGTGGCTTATATTTAAGTGAATTTGCATGTTTTATACTATTGTGTGAAGCATGTTGCTTATGATGAAGTATTATATGTTTGTATGGATGATTGATGCATGTGGGTTGGGAACGTTTATTTTATTAATTCACATGAGGGATTAATAAATGTATTGTTTATTGGATCATGAATTGTATCATGTTGTTCCCTTGGATTTATTATATTAAATAAGGACCGTGGGTCTTGTTTAGTAAAGTTGGATATTTACCTATTGACAGGTTGGTTGGTTGTTGATTTAAGTCAACAATAAAGGTTGGCCTAGTGGTTGTGAGGCTCTCCTTCCACCCTTGTGACAGGGGTTCGATTCTCACTCCTTGCAAGAAGGATCGCCAATTTCTCCCCCTTCTTGCAAGGGAATTCTCCTTACCAAATATAAAAAAAAATTAAAGGTTGGTTGGTTATTGACTTCAGTCAATAAATAAATGGGATTAATTATGGGTCAATTGAGTTGTATGATCGCAGTATTTAATCCTCAGATAAAAATTGGAATCTTTGTGTTTTCATGAGATATATGTTGGTTGTCTTATTGTTGTGAGTCTCAACATTCAATAAATTATTAATATTTAAAGTGAAAAGCGAATAGCAATAAGCTTTAGACTTGTGCACGTCTAAAGTGTTGGACTAGTATGAGTTGGAGTACACGGTGGTATCCCAATTACTTTTCTTGGGAATGGCTTGATCACCGTGTCCTATTTTTATTTAATTGGTACTTCGATATCGTTGGTCGCGCCAGTACTTCGTCTTCTATGTTGAAGACAAGTTTTGGTTGAACAACTCTATCCATTGACTATTCAAATTTATTAATAAAATAATCTATTGGTTTTGTGGAGTCAAGTTCAGTAGAGTGAGTTTGATATTTTTATGATGTTATTATTTTATCCCTGATTTAATGCTTATTAGTATCATGTTAGGTTATGTGTTTTATTTATCATGTAAGTACTCAACTTTGCTGATTACATGCTTTTCTATGTGTCGATCATGGTTGTGCCTTATTGATCCTGTGATGACCCTATTTGGTGAGCAGTCATTTAGGATCAATAAAGCATCGACCATTCCAGGTTTGAAGATGATGCGTCCATCGGGTTTCGAAAATCGATGGGAGAGCTTGTGTTTTAGCTTCTTTTAATACTTTCATACTTTTGGTTTAGTTATGTTTTTATTAGTTTGACTTTTATGTTGGTTTGACTTTGGTTTGATTTTGGAGTTGACTTTGTGGTTGACTAAGTTTAATTATGTTTTCAAGTTCTTTATTTATTTCCGCTGCAAAATTCTGAGTCAGCCGATACGTTATCACACGGGCCATAATACTTTGATAATTCTCTATGTTTTGTGGAAAAAAGGTACTTTATAAAATAGAGAATTGTCGGGGTGTTACACTTCGCTTACTTATGCTATATTGCAAATAGGGTGACATTCAGGTAAGGTGTCTCGGATCAAACTGGAGACATGACCTTCACATGAGATCCTATTCAAGCTCCCGACTGCTGAAATATACTCGAAGGTGAAAGACGTAAGCGTTTGTCTTTTTTGTCAAAGATCTTATATTGATTTAGCGGAGCCTCTTTCTAAATGCAATTTTTTAAGTACATTTTTAGGGGCAACTGTTTAAGCACATAATACTCCATCTCAATTGACGTTTGACAAATAATGTTCCTTTTGGCGAGGTACATCCAATTTCAAAACAATCGCAAGTGACTTGGAAGCTAATCGCTTTTTACTACAATTTGGTCCTTTCAGCTCACTATCAAGAATCAACAGCCTTACCTGGGTTCTAAAGTCTATAAAAACGAAATGACTTGCAGGTTCAGGTGTACCACTACGTTTTGGTGTGAGTTCTAGCGCTTTTTTTTTGCAATTAGAGGGCTGTCATTAAGAACACATAACCTTTTCGCGTTGTTAAGATGTGTGTTCCTAGAGGCCACTCTAATCATGTGCCAAATTCCTTTTTGTAATGGCAATCTTTGCCTTGGAAAACAAGTACTAATTCGCAGTTCTTTAGGACCATTATGCTTATTATGTGTTAGCCTTTGATTCAAACTCCGCTATCTGATATGTCCGTTTTTTGCATTCGATTACTGCATTCACTAAGGCTCGTCTTGCTCTTTATGAGAGTGACACACTTATTAGTTATTACCTTTGCAGCTCACTCCAAGTTTATATATATATGTTTTCCGTAACAGGATCCTGCACACCTAATGGATTGCACACTTAATGGATTCCTACATTATAGAGACAACTATTTCTAATAATACCAATGCACTTTTCCACTACTAACCACCATATGAAGCATGCTTATATCTTGTTACTGATATTAGGTATAAGTACTCTCCTTATGTTAGATACTATTTTTCTTCCTTTTTATATCAAAGGTTTAAAAACAAAAACATGTAAACGGTGATTAGTAGTCCTAATTATAAAAGGAAAATTTGTTAGAAACAACCTTTTATAAAACGCTTTTTGTCAAAAACAACCTTTTAAAAAATTTTGTCAAGAGAAACCGTGAACCAAAATATTTTTGTTACATTAAACCACATGACGTCACTCCGACATTGACCACACAACTGGCGTTGACTCAGTTAATGTGGCTTTCCCTCCAATTCTTCAGCCTTGCTTTAGTCATTTCCCTCCCTTTTTGCTCCTTATAAACATCCCCCCTTTCTTCTTCCTTTCTCTGTAAAAATAGAAACCCTAACTTCAATTTCTTACAACTATAATCTGAATTCCTCCATCAGATATGTTCCAACTAAAGGTAAAAAAATTGTCCTCCATGAAACTTCACAACCTCCAGTCAACTAAAGGCAAACCAAGAAACATTTGAGTACCGAGCAAGTTGGGTGGGAAGGTGTCAAAAAAATTGTTTTTAGGTCTCATTAACTGAGTCAACGCAGGAGTAATGTGGTCAATGCCGGAGTGACGTCATGTGGTTTAATGTAACAAAAATATTTTAGTTTAAGGTCTGTTTTGACAAAAAAAAATTAAAAGGTTGTTTTTGACAAAAAGTGTATTATAAAAGATTGTTTCTGACAAATTTTCAATTATAAAACAGCTCATAGGCATAAAGGAAATTCGCACCACAAGCAGCCTCCAACGTACAAAAGTACCTTCTCATCTATTATCTCCAATGTAATTAGACTATTTAAAATATTTTAAATGCAATATCTCGGGATACCGCACACGGTGCAACAACTATTATTAACAAAAGTAGTTTTAATTTATCTCATAAGGTAACTAGATTACTAGTAAAACGCAGGATAACCAAATGCTCACATCAACTGGTACAAGAAGCTATGAACTAACAATTGCTCGCCAAAACAAGGCCATCATGTAGAGCTTTTAATGTACAATTGCTTCAATTGTCGATGTGCCTATTCACAAAATAAGAAAAGATCTACTTGCTACATTTGAGTAAACGGTTCGTCCATCTTGGGGGACAATCTTGGGTGACCAAAACTACATATGTTGGAAGCTCAATGTGGGGCGTGGATGAGCTGCTCATTGTGCTGTTGTGCAACATCATCAACCTGAGGAACAACAGCATGCCTATGTTGCCATTCACGAAGGTAAAGGACTGTCAGCAGGCAAACAAATAGAGTAAGAATTGTGGCATTTCCTTCCTCCATGATGATATTTTCAACCCATGCTTCAACTTTTGGATAGACTTCTGGGAGGGAATCAATTGTGTGCACCTGCAATTAACTCTATCAGCGTCGCTGCAGACTATAAAGATACAAAGCACTGCAGACGGCAATATGAAGATACACTCACCAGAAAACTGTCGGCATAATTTTTCCGAATCCATAAGCTTGTAAGAGCCAGGGTGACAGGTAATTTTGCTGCAGAATCAATCTCCAATGCTTGATCATAGTAGCGTTTAGCAAGATGAAGATCATAAGGAAGTCCTTGGCCATGTTCATGCATGTACCCAAGATTAAAGATAGCTTGCGCGTTAGCCTGACTTTTTGCATGCATATACGCCTCAGCAGCACGTTCATAATCTCTGTCCGTACCCTGGGAAGGAAATTAGGATATCAATTATCAAACCACAAAATGTTTCAATCATAGTGGACCTTCAGAAAATCAAAACCAAAAAATACACTTCAACAGGGCACAGATGGAGAGGCCGACTCAAAGATACATACCCTACCGTAATAATATGCATCTCCTATCAACAAGGCAGCATGTTCGTTACCCTGCTCAGAAGCCTGCCACCATAAAGAATGTGCTCGTTGATGCCTTTCAGTGTCTATGCATAATCCAGATGCTCCAATACACATGCTACGTTCCCCGAATTTATCAAGAATCCACGCAGCATTACTTTGTGCTACCTCATAACCCATTTCTGCCATCCTTGAGTACAGGAGTAATGCTTTACCCACATCACCCTTCAAGTACGCCTCTAAAGCCCACCTAGACAAGGAATTCCATGGTCCCCGTTCCGCAACTAACTTGTACAATGCAGTAGCCTGAAAACCATATATACCCAGCATTAAGGCAAAGAAAATTTGGACTTCTTTTAGGATACCAGTAACTAAAATTATGTTAAATAAAAGGATGTTGAGGAAAAACAGAACGCATTTAGTACACGGTAAAGCATTAGTGACAAAGATAAAGCATAGTACATGCACAAATGGAGGTCAATATGCGTTACATTGGTAACTAACAAATCTGCATGATGCAGAACTCCAACTTGATTTAAAAATCCTTCAGAAATTTGATAAAGAAAATGGAATTTGCTGGACCTCTGGACTTGATAATAAGATGTATTTCTACATTATTATATTCTATGTTGTTCAATGGTTTCTAATTCATCCTAGGAGATAGGCATCGCCAAGGCAGCTGATGCAGGAGCGAGTATAGTATTTACTACTTAGAATCGTTGATTCTAGTGATCGTTATAATATTTGGCCTTAATTGGCAATGGAACTAGATCTATTTTATGCTGTGGGAATTAAGCTACAACAATAATAATGGAATCCGAACAAAATTTGCGTGAAACAAGCTCTTGGATCATGAGTTGTCTTATTTAGGAATTAAGTGCCAATGATCAGCAATAATTGGCCTTAAAGTTCTATCTCATCCTCTAGCAAATTAAAAGCTCCTTAAGCTTCACACAAGGAAATAGCTTTTTTTGGAGGAATGAAGTAATGAATGCAAAAGTTAGATTTTTGTCTTATTACCTTCATGGGGCTTGTCTTTAAGAGTTCAGGTATGTCAGGAGCATAGATAAAAAAAAAAAAAGGCGGTCGCGGTCGCAGTAGAACGTTTTGCGGCCTTCGCGGCGTGAATGTTTTTTTTGAAAAATCACATAAGTAGATTTTCAAGCTTGTTTTTCCATTTATTAAAATTTTCACACTATATTATGTCTAAAAATGTTATTAATACACTATTTGAGATACTTCTGATACATATATAATTATTAAAATAGTGTAAAATGGAAAAAACTTCATAATTGTAACCACATTTTCATATGAGGTGGGAGACAACGGGAAACCAGAAGTACAGGAATGGGGGGAAGCAGAGAGGAAAGAAGAGGGAAATGGTATCTGACTTTACAAAATAAGAAAAAAGGAAGGATCAGATATAAATTTGACTAATACACTGAACAGTTGACTTTAGAACAGGGTTCTAGAACACACAAATTTAATATCCTTTATAAGCAGAGAAGAAAGAAGAGGGAAATGGTACTTTGTTTACTTACAGAACTGACGACATCCCCTCAAATTGAACCAAGCAGACTTAGGAACTGTAAATATAGGTGAACACACTAGATTTCCAGGAATTTCACGTCACACCAATAAAGAAAGCTAAAATTAACATACCATTTGAAGATTCCTTTTCAGACCGACACCATTATGAAACATCTTTGCTAACTGATAGAAAGCCTTCGGTTGACCAGCATTTGAAGCCATTATAAAATATTTGCAAGCCAGCTTCACATCCTTCTTCACCCCTATCCCTTTAAGATACAAGACCCCAAGATTATAGTACCCACCAGGGTCCTCATTATCAGCCGCTTTTTCAAAATATTCTTTCGCCTGTCAAGGAAAAGTTTATGCCTAAGAATAACTGAAATGCTTTGGTATATAAACGGAACAAAGTTCACCCAAAGTTATCAAAATTAATTTCAAGAAAATTAGAAAAGAGATGAAGGTTTCCAGCAAAGGATTTCATAACGCCACCTGTTAGAAATACAAAAATGTTGAGATTATGTAAACGCACTCAACCATTTAGTACAAAGAACGATTTTACTAATATAAAACCTAACTAGAATGCTGAAACATCCTGCCCACAACCGAGCTCAAATATTCAAGTTCTATCCTCCTCTTTATTTCATTTTAATCTGGGCTCCATCACAATTACTTGATGGCCTGTTTGGATATGAGCATTTCATTTGAAATGCTGGATTTGGACAATTAACATGTTTGGATGGACAAAGAATTTCAATTATGGAATTAGCCCAAATCCCACACAACCAAAAAAAGCCCATACAAGAAAGGATTTGAAATGACATTTGAACCAATGTCATTTGAAATCACAGCACACTACACTACTGTGCTACACTACTGCTCTCTTTCTTCTCTCCTCAAATCGTTTTTTTTTTCCTTTTTTATTTCTTTTTGGTGAACTTCTTAATTTTTGTAAATGACAAACCCATACTTTCTCTCTCCTCAGCCATAAACATATGGGTTCCTTGTCCACTCTCTCTCCTCTACCCCACCACCATGGCACCATATTTCATTTCATTCTCTAAGTCACCGGAGTTCGCCGGCGATTATATCGGTTTCAAAGATTCCAATTTTTATTTGTAACTCAATTTATCAAATGGGTCAAAAAATTCCTGTAAGTAAACAATCAAAGATGAGTTTTAATTTTCTTTCAATCCCAATTATCTTCATATTGGATTCAATTTTGTATAGTTTGATGAATGATAAACAGAGCAGCCACGGTTTTTACTTCATCTTCCTCATTCCCAATTTTTTCCTTTATTTTTTATAATGATAAACAGAGCCTTGTTATACTTGTTTTTCATTTTAATTTTTGTAGCTAATTTTTCATAATTCTGGTGAAAAACTCGCTTGTAGTGATGAAGTGTGGAATTAGAATTCTAAAGTCTATCGCATTGGATTTGAAATAATGGATTTAGAATTTCTGAATTTCCCAAACAATTGATTTGGAATTCAATATTGGAATTTATAATTCCTAAATTCAAATCCAGGAATTCAAATGAAATCAACATTCCCAAACACTACCTGAGTGCATTTTACTCGGAATGACATCTTTGTTGTTTTGGATTCGAATAAAGAGGCTTTGAAGGGACCATAAAGTATCTGGACATCTAGCTATATAATAATAATGACAATTGGTGACAAAAGGGTGTAGAGGGGGCTGAATAAATTCTGAGAAACAAGCATTTATGGACGGTGCTTGCACACACGCCTATGAACAATAACCCAGCTGAACTGACTACATTAATGGAAGCTGCTTGACAGCATGCACACCCAGCCCGCACGCCCACATAGGGGCATGCGTGCTGTGCGTCAACACCAGTTCAGTTTTGCACTCGCTTCTATTAACCGCAGTCAGGCTGTTGCAAATGCAGCAAAGGCATGACCATGCACCAGTTCCAGGTACCAAGTGTGATCCAAATAGCCCCCCCCAAGGTTTTTATCAAGCTGAATAGAAACACTATGGCAGTTGCACGATTAATTTCATCTAACCAAATGCAGGCTCGTCATGACATGCAGTTAATGGCAAGAAGCCCTTACCTTCGTATAATTCTTCTTCTCTACCCCATATCCTTTGACATACATGTAACCAATGCCATTATAAGCTGAAAAAAGTTGCTGTTTAGCTGCAAGAGTAAGCCATTCCAGAGCCTTTGTATAATTCCTGTCCACCCCAGTTCCCCTTACAAATATCTCCCCAAGAAGCTCCATCGACCTGGGCTCTCCTTTCTCAACTGCTTTCAGAAACCAGGACAAAGCCTTAGAAGGATCACGACGCAATCCTCTGAGTCCAAAATAATAGAATACGCCAATTTTGTACATTGCCCCAGCATTGCCCTTTTGTGCCTGGTATTCCAGTATCTGAAAATCCTCATCATCTTCGCCCCGAGACTTCCTTAAAGCTTCCTTGTTTTCCTCTGCTCCAACATGAATCCGTACCGGCTCGATAACAGGAGAATCCTTAGTAATTAAAAAACTATTCACTGCCACTTTTGCTAATTCGGTATAGAGTTTAACCGCTTCTTCATACATCTGCAGCCAATGACACATTTAACCATTAAACAGCACAGAAATACATATGCAAATTTAGTCGCATACAACCTATAATCGATTATAATAATAGCAGAATGATCATAAGTGACAATAACATTGAAATATCAAACTAGCACTCAATTAAACTTGCAAAATAGAGGTTAATAAGTTAGGCTCTTCTCCAAACCCATTACTTTTCTGTTTTCCTTCCCCTTCCCCAATTTTGTTGGCAGCTATTAACAAAGCTATACGCTACATTAATTCTTCCTAAAGTATAACTCATCTTGGTATAAGAACAGAACAACAGGACATGAACAATTCAACAATTGCTTTGCATCAGAAAGAGCACAGTATAACAATAAAATTCAAAGATAAATCAGAACTATATGAAGCTACGGCACAATTATGCACACGGAAGAATAAGCGATAATTAAAGACTACAATTGCAGCAGCAACTAATATATGAGCACATCATCATCAATTATTTTGTACTACACTACACCACAGCCTACATAAATCATAACATATAAAGAGGACAATTAACAAGGAACCTCGCATCTTTTCATCAATCACAATTCGCGAACCCCTTATTCTCAATTAAATCTCAGTTGTAGAATACACATTATAACAAAAGTTCAGGAAACAATTATGCGCAGCAAAGAACAAGAGATAATTAAATACTACAATTGCGGCAGCAACTAATTTATTCACCATCAATAATTCTGTATCGAACAACACCACAGCATAAACCATAACATATAAAGAGGAGAAAGAACAGAAACCTTGCATCTTTTCATCAATCACAATTCACAACCCCTTATTCTCAATTGAACCAAGGTCGTAAAATGCACATTATAACAAAAGTCTAAGAGCTACAAAATAATAAATGATCTCATAACAACTAAAGCGGAGAAATTAATAAGGAACCCTGCATCTTTTCATGAATCACAATTCACAACCCCCTAATTGTCAATCGGACGGAACCTTGGTCGTCACTGCACAGTATAAGAAAAGTCTAAGAGCAACAAACAGAAGATCTTATAACAACTAAAGCGGAAAATTATATAAAGAACCTCGCATATTTTGATGAAATCACAATTCACAACCCCCTAATCGTCAATCGAATTCCTCGTCGTAAAATGCACATCATAAGAAAACTCTAAGAACAACAAACAGATTAATCTTACATCTTGGCGAGCATAAAAATGAGCAAGAGCCATCTTAGACTGCAAATTACCCCCAAGAGCGGCAAAATAATGGTACAAAAACGCCTTAGCTTTATTTCTCTCTCTTCCAATCCCCATATGATACAATAAACCTAGCACAGACCTAGCACGAGGATCACCAGCCTTAGCTGCAGCTTCAATCTCCGACGACGCCTCCTCCATTAATCTCAACTCGCCCGAACTTGATGAAGAAATCATCTTCGACACGCCCGAGTAATACAACGACTCGTCGTGACTCGGAGGGTCTTCAAGAATAGGGCGCCATGATCCAGGGTCGAGTTCTTCCTCTGATTTGGACTCCGACTCGCCGAACTCGTCCCACTCGGACGAGTCGGGATCGGGGTTGGGTTCTTCGGAAGGAGAGCTAGGGTTGGTGATTGTGTCGCGGAGATCGTCTTGAGTGAGGACGAGGAAGAAAGGCCGGCAAAGGGAGTGGAGAGGGAGGAGAGAAAAAATTACGATGAGGAGAGACAAATTGGATAACTGACGAATACATTGCCGCCGCATTTTGGTCCCGCCGATTGGTGTCACTGGTTTTTGATGGATCTTTGGGTTTTTTCTCAGATTGTTGTTGATTTTCTGGGGTTAGGTTCTCGCATTTTACCACTCATGAATTTGATGATGATGCAACCGTGTTATGCTGGTTTCTTTAAATCTTCCGGATGACTTGATGAGGAATGAGTTTTGATGTTCTATACTTCTATCCAAATAAAAAAAACCCCACTTTCACTCTCACTTGTGATCTTGTGTAAAAGGAAAATTGGTAAATTAGCATTAAAGACGAGATTGCACAATTATATAACAAACGTTGTTACTTTAAAAAAAAAAATATATATATATATATATATATATATATAACAAACGCGTTAATCCAAATGGAAAAATTTACATAATACGTAGAATTTCAAATGAAGCAAAATCTACATAATATGTAGAATTTCAAATGAAAGAAAATTTACATAATAAGTAGAGCTTCAAATGAAGAAATTACTTAAAAAAACATTAGGTATACCTGCATACGCTACACTGTCGGGTGCATGATGGATACTCTCATTGTAGTATAGAGACTGCTCTTTGTAGATCATAAACATGAATTGACTGTGTCTTGGTATGACAACGAGTCGCGATATTCCCATACTCGGGATGGGCTGGTAATTGCCCGTCTCAAGGGCAAAATGGTAATTTCGGCCATTAAATATAACTTACCCCCTTTTTGAATTCATTTCTCACTTCCTCCAAGGTGAATCGCGTTTTCTTCCTCCTCCATCCTCCTCCATCCTCACTAAACAAGGTAATAAACCTAAATTTTATTTGAGCGAATTACGAAAATGTAAAGCAGCGAAAATTGATGATGTTAAATGTTTGGATTTATAGCAATGAACATTTAACATTTTCAGGTGAATTGGAGCCTTGTGAATTGCGGTTTGCATAGGAGGTAATTGAAGAAAGTTGGGATTTTTCGGTTTGCATAGGAGGTAATTGAAGAAAGCTGGAATTTTGAAGGTTAGATCTGTTAAAATTTGGTTTGCATTGTCGTTGGTTTCAATTAATTATAAAAGTTAGGTATAGATATGTGTAGAAAATATAAAATTGGACATTAGGAATTGAGAATCGCCTCAGTTAGGTTAAAACATGTATTTTTGGCTTGGAATTTGGTAGTTTGTTGTGGGTAGATCGTTTGTTGGTGGTGAATTATGGAACTTGCAATTTTATTTCCATGTCTACATCCTTTGAAAGAGTACAACTCAATTTGTATACAACAATTTAGGCATTATAGTTTTAGCTAACACGAATCTTGTTATGTTATTGTACGATTTCAACTGGAGTTTGAACAAAAGGTATCTTTTAATCCTAACATCTTTCATTTCTAACTCTCTACACACTATACAAACACACACTTGCAGCAACATAAAATACACTTTTCTTGAACTTTAAGGCTTTCTTCTTTCCAATCCATCTACATAAGTTCTCATACTGATAATAAAACTATATACACTTGCATAGTTGCATGTGACCTCTTAAGAAAAGTCTTCACACAGCTCAAAAGATAATAATACTAGAGTTATACTATGTGCTCTGTAAGTATAAACAGATAAAAAAAATGGAAAGAAGTCAAAAAAATAGAATGTTCCTCCGCTAAAACACTAATATCACTTGAAGAAATGATATGAAGCACGTGTCGCGATAATCCCATATCTCATTGGCACCATAGTCAAGATCTCATCATAAATTAATTTCCATAAATAAATTTAGTGTTTGGCGTTATATCATTCATATTATAACATACTGTTATCATTTGTAATTGATAACGAGCAAACTTAACATAGTGGTAAACTTAGAAGTTAATATGACTGAAATTGATGCAGTTGGCACTAAGATGGATGAGTTGAGTGATAATAGTGATGACATAATAAGCGGTGAATACGAGGAAGAAGCTGAATGTTTGGAGGTAAATAAATGCATTAAGATGAAATAAGATTATTAATATGTTTTTTTGTTTTAATAGTTATTGAGGTTGTTGATGAACTTGGACAAGATGATGTGAATATTGGTCGTGTAAATAAGAGGAGAAGAAAGAGTTCTAAAACAGTGGGTGATAAGTTAAAAAACTTATTTGTATCTTTTGAACAAGTAGTTGCAATTGTATGTTATTAAGTGATAATGTGGCTTAATTTGTGAAGGGTGTGAAGAAAAGTAAGAAAACGAGATTTGTGTTAACTGGAGATATGTATAGGGTGAGTGGTTTATAGTTGCTTGAACAAGAATTGTGTTAAATTGAGATAAGTTATGTTTGTTGTTTTTAATTAGTTGTGTTTGTATTTGTGTAATTGTTACAGAGAAATGATTTGAGTGAGGGTGGTGCAGTGAAGTCAAGGGGAGAAGTATGTAAAACACAACTGAAGATGTGTAATGGTTCCCACCCTAATGTAAACCGTAGGGTGGAGAATTTTGATAGAGTAGTAGGTGGATTTACCCCAATGAAAGTTCAGTGGGTTAAGGAAATGGGTTTTGGTGGGTCAGTTAGAGTTGAAGCGGAGAAGATTACCCCAGTCATTGTGCTATTGGTTGATGACATTATTGGATGTTGAGAGGAAGGTGATACGATTGCCCGGGGGTTTGAGTACCCTTTGGATAGGAACCGGGTTCATTGGGTTTTAGGTACCCCTTATGGCCCAAAGCGGGTGTCGAAGGAGGCACGTAACGATGATTGTAGGAGGGCAAGGGAAGCGATTAGGCTTAAATACGGCATGGGGGGTTGGGATTCCTATGGTTAAAGTCCTAGAAAAGTTTGAGGGATTATGTGGTTTGGATGATGAATACGATTTTAAGACTCGCTTTCCTAATATTAGCCTTGTGTGATGTATTGTGTCCGACCACTTGCAAGGACGGCGAAAAGAAACCGGTTGTTGCTGCAACCTTTGCCATGGATGCAAACAGTTATGATTGGTCGACCCTTATAATTGAGAAGCTTTTACTACATGGTCGTCATTTTGTGGAAAAGTTTCATAAGGATGGTTATGCGAAGGGTTGTGGAGGTTGCACATATTATCTAATTTGTGAGTATTTATAAGTTGAATATATGTTATAAGTCTTTATATGGTTTTATTATACTTGAATTTAATATATTTTGAATATATGTTATAAGTCTTTAAATATTTAGTTATTATCTTTTGAATTTATATTCCATGTTTTGTATTGTAGATTTTGTATCTAGATAGGCTAAACCGCCCTCCTATGAAATGGGGTATGTTTCCAAGGTGTAAGGCTTGGTCGGTTCTGATGTGAATCGGCAAAAAATGATGATGAAAATGTGAATGGGGACTATGGGGAAATTGGGGTATGATGATTTTAATTATATGGTTCACTTAATAATTTGTTTATGAATTTTATATAGTAGTGATAAATTGTGATGTACTACTCTTATTAGTGCATTGATGTGGCTTATGGGGAGAGGCATCCTCTTATGGCTAGGGACAGTTTGGGTCCACAATATATGACGTATGAGGTAATATGTACACTCTTATTTGTTGCGTTATTGTGTCATTGTTTATGTTTCAATGTTTCAACTGTTATATACAACCTTATATGGCTCACTAAGAACATATCTTAGTAGAATATGTTAAAAATCAATTAGTTCCAGATATAGAGTTTTGATTTCATTATCCCAAGTATATGCATTATCATGTATCATGTATATTTTGATATAAAAGGAGATCTTCACAGTATAACTATACAAGCTATGCTCACAACAAGGTATGCTCACAACAAGGTATAAAGAGAAAGCTCCAATCAATAAAGAACGTATAAAGACTAAGCTCATAGCTTTACATGCTAGTACTTTGAAGCTTCTTTGTGTTATGTTGTTTAGCTTTGAAAACTGTAGAAATATTTGTTGTTATGTTAACTTTGTTATTAGAAGTAGTACTACTGCTGCTGTATATTTACCATTTTGTAGAGCAAGACAGTAAAAGAAATCATGATTGCTCACGTAAAATGTATTTAATATCTAAAATCAGTTTCAATTGAATTATGTATTTGTTTATTGGTATATTTCACAGATTGCGCGGATAGTACTTAGTGGATTGGGTGTTGAACTTCAAGGTGGTGGTGGTGGTGGTGTTCGGGACTTGAACGGCAACAATGTGGTTGCGGAATCGGAGTCGGATGGGGAAGCAAATGTTGCACAAAGGAGAAGGGGCCCTAGGGATAACCTTAGCCCATATCAGCAGAGGATGATGAGGAGGGGCACAACAAGGTGGTGAACCGTGCATGGCCAAGGGCAGGGTTTGATGGTGAACAAGGTGGTGGGCATGAGCAGGG